>CM060322.1:6249484-6259392 GCA_030674155.1 Stramonita haemastoma
AGTAAAGGAAAATCTAAGGGGTAGGCGCTGCTCTTGTGGCGACACACTCTGCCTGGAGAGAGCAGCCCAAATTTCATGCAGAGAAATCTGCCGTGACTTTAAGTCGTGTAAAATGTAAATGTAAATGTAAAAATTTGTAAATCATGACCTGTGTGTGTGTGTGTGTGGTGTGTGTGTGTGTGTGTGTGTGGTGTGTGTGTGTGTGTGTGTGTGTGTGTGTGTGTGTGTGTGTGTGTGTGTGTTGTGTGCGTGTGTAGGTGTGTGTGTGTTGCTATGTTTCTTTCCTATTGTCCTTTAGTAACAAACGACAACGCTTTAAATGGAAGAATGAGCAATGAAGTCTTCGTTTTAGCTAGTAAATGTTGGTTTTTTTTGGGGTGTATGTGTTTGTGCGCTAAGTTCTGCCATCAAATGCAATCACAAATGACCAGTTGATAAAAAACCCAACCAATCCCCCCCAAAAACAACAACAAAAAACCCCCCACCCCAAACAAGCCCATTACTTCAGGTAGGCAGGGTTTTATTTCCACAAAACAGTGACAGGGTTTGTCAACATGTCAGACTACAAGACTTCTGCAACATTTTAGCAGCGTAAACCCCGTTTTTACTGTAGCTATGTCTGTCTTTCTGTCTGTCTGTCTCTCTTTTACTCACTCACGCACACACATACACACACACGAGCGCGTGCGCATACGCACGCACGCACACGCACGTACACACACATGCACGCGCGAACACACACACACCACGCGCACGCACGCACGCGCACACACATACACACATACACACACTAGTTTCACCTTGAGTAAACCGCAGTCGATGATACGAAATACACTTTCTAAACTAGTTAAAAACAAAAACAAAACAAACAAAGCAAAAACCTAAGTGGCAAAGACCAAAGACTACCCATTAAAGAGAGAGAGAGAAGAGAGAGAGAGAGAGAGAGAGAGAGGAGAGGAGAGGAGAGGAGAGAGAGAGAGAGAGAGGAGAGAGAGAGAGAGAGAGGAGAGAGAAGAGAGAGATGGAGAGAGAGAGAGAGAGAGGAGATTGATTGATTGATTGATTTTATTTTATTTTATTCTTTTATATCGAGGATAATGGGATAAGCACTCTTGTGCTTTTTTACATCCAGTCCCCGTGTGTATGCAGTTTTGTAAATGTCATCTGTTCCCACCGGCACACGATGGCCTACTCTTACGAAAAGCGGAACAGGATTTAACGTGTGCGCAAGATGTTCTGCGTGCGTTCGCACACGGGGCCTCGGTTTAAAGTCTCATCCGAAGGACTTGTGGGGAGAGTGGAGTCAGCACTGATGTTAACTCCAGGAGAAAAATCTCCTCGACCAGATTCGAACCCGGGTCTTCAAATTGCCACGCAATGTTCTGACCACTAGGCTATCCGAGAGACAGAGAGAGAGACAGACAGACAGACAGACAGACAGACAGATAGAGACAGAGACAGACAGACAGAGACAGTGACAGACAAAGACAGACACACAGACAGACAAACACAGAAAGGACAAAACAAAACCACCACAACAAAAAACAACCAAAGAAAACGCAAAGAAAACGAAAAACAAAACAAACACAAAAGCTACTCGGAAGGCTATAGGCAGGAAGGCAAGGCAAGGCAAGGCAAGGTAAGTATCGACTCTGTAGGCAATAACTGTGGTAGAAACCCCACTGCTCTGCCCAAGGCCGATCGACAGATTGTGTGGAAGCACTGCCTGTCTTCTTCGATCTCTCCTCTTCTCCTCTCTTCTCCTCTCTTTCTCTTCTCTTCTCTTCTTTCTTCTTGCAGGCAGCATTGTGGCATGTAGCAGTAGCAGCAGCAGTAGTAGCAGTTGAGTTTTGCCACAAACGGTAATTCCCGAAATAGATTGTTCTGTCTGTGTGTCTGTCTGTCTGTCTCTGTATGTTTGTCTGTCTGTCTGTGTGTCTGTCTGTGTGTCTGTGTGTCTGTCTGTCTGTGTATGTCTGTCTGTCTGTCTCTGTCTGTCTCTGTCTGTCTGTCTGTCTGTCTGTCTGTCTGTCTCTCTTTATCTTGATGTTGTCCCTGATAAGGGCGGGGACTGGATGTAAAATTGCACACGAGTGCTTATTCATTATACTCGAATAAAAGATTTTGCTTTGCCTTGCCTTGCCTTGCCTTGCCTTGCCTTGTCTTGCCCTCTCTCTCTCTCCCCCCACACACACACTGCTATCTCCCTTTAAAGCGTCAGCGTTGACGTCATAGACCCCGATGACGTGGTAACTAAAGAAGGACGTTTAATCATGCGTGACTTTAACACCATGGAGAATTGCTGTTTCTAGAAATAGCTCCTTGTTAACTTCCAGAAAGGAGAGGAGGAGGAGGAGGGGGGGGGGGGGGGGGTGAGATATGGAGTGGAGGGGGGAGGGAGGTAGAGTGGCGGATATTGGAAAAGCTGGGGATGATGGGAGTGGGAGGGGGGGAGGGGGCGAGTAAAGAGAGGATGGAGGTGGGGGATTGCTATGGTTGGCTTGTAATGATGACGTCTTGGATAAGCGGGTGGCGAGTGGTGGGGGAGGAGGGAGGGGGGGGGGGGGATAGCAGCTAAGAATAGAAATCCGCTGCGACAAAAATATGGCAGGTTTTTGTTTTTTAAGCAGGTTTTAATAACGCTGACGGAAAGGTGATAGTGTGTTGAAGAAAAAAAAAAATTGAATGGAGGCAAAAGAAAGGTTTAGTTTCTGTTAGCCTGATGCTACCTTTTCCAGCCTGGAGTGTGGAAATGGAGACGTGATCTTGTTAGCATTATTAGTGTTGTGCTTTGCCTGTCATTTTTGCCGGTGTTACACAGAGAATTATTGACTCTGTACTAAGTTTTAACACCCTGGGTTGGTTTCTGCGCAAAAAAAAGAAAGGAAGAAAAAAGTCGTGTCATGTTTCCACAGGTATTGATTCAACATTCCCTGCTAGAAATGACACAAGAACTGATTTTCTTTTCACAAGGAAAAAAATAAGCCGGGGAAGTCGAAATTTTCATGGAGAAAATAATGCGTATGTTATACCGGTTACCAATGTCATTATCAATATCATTTGTTGATGTTATCGCTGGGTTTTTCTGTTGTTGTTATTGCTGTTGATGTTGCAGTTTTATTGTTTTGTTGTTTGTTTTGTGGATATTTTGTAAATGCAGTGTTTAAGAAGTAGTGGGCTCATATTCTGAGCATTGCAATTACTGGTGATATAATTGTAGCTACTCAATTTTTAAATTTTACTTTATATACTCTGAGTGAAATTCGGGCTGCTGTCCTTGGGGAGAACGCATCGCCACAAGAGTAGCGCCACCCACTTTTTTTTCTTTTCCTGCATGCAACTGTTTTTATTTCCCTATTTTTCTACAGTTTTGCCAGGGATGACTCTCTTGTTGTTGTGGGTTCTTTTACGTGCGCTAAATAATCATCGTAATACACGGGGCGTCGGTTTATGGTCTTATCCGAAAGACCAGCACGAAGACCACCACTCATGGTCTAACGGATGGGGGACAAACTTCGGGTCCAAACGGGATTCGAACCACTGCAGACTTCCAACCCGGAGTTTTCGCTTTCTAGGCAGGTGCGTTACCTCTAGACCACCGATCCACTTGTTTGTTGTCATCAATATTTGATGAGATTATTAAGAACGGCTGCAGAAGATTCTTTCGTATTTTTGTGGCTCTGTTTTTTATTCATGTTGATAGCAGCTACTATCTTTGTTATCAACGCACGTGTCTTTACATTGTGTGTGTGTGTGTGTGTGTGTGTGTGTGTGTGTGTGTGTGTGTGTGTGTGTGTGTGTGTGTGTGTGTTGTGTGTGTGTGTGTGAAAGTCAAGTCAAGTCAAGTCAAGTCAAATTTTTATTTCCAAGATGGTACATTGAATAAAGATTGATTTGGTTTTTTTCATCAAGCCATCTATGGGGGAAAAAAGAGATAAAAGAGAAAAAAATAAATGTGTGTGTTGGGGGGATGTATGTGTGTGTGTGCGTGCGAGCGCGCGTGCACGTGTATGTATGTACGTATGTGTGTGCGCGCGCGCGCGATTCCCATTCAAGGGGATTTTTCCTCTGGAGTTAACATCAGTGCTGACTCCACTCTCCCCAAAAGTCTTTCGGATGAGACTGTAAACCGAAGCCTTGTGTACGAAAGCACGCAGAACATCTTGCGCACAGGATAAATCCTGTTCCGCTTTTCGTAAGAGTAGGCCATCGTATGTTGGTGGAAACAGACGACATTTACAAAACTGCATACACAGGGACTGGATGTAAAAAAGCACATGATTGCTTATTCCATTATCGTCTATATAAAAGAATAAATCAAATCAAATCCTCGTAATAAAAGAAGAAATAAATAAATAGAAGAAAAACACACACACACACACACACACCACACACACACACACACACACACACACACACACACCAGAACAACTAATTTAAATAAACAACCAACCCCTGAAACTCTTGATACTATAAAAAGGGGACTGAACTCTGTCCGCCATCTTCTCAAGGGAGAACAATCTAAATGTCAGAGGAAGAAATTGACAGAGACAGGAAAGTGATAGGGGAAAAATGGCTTCACACGCCGCTATTTAAATCAAGGTTTGGGGAGTGGGGAGAGAAAAACCCTCAGACTGGTTGGATTGCTTTGTTTGATTAGGTTTGTACACGCTATCGAGAACTCTGAAGGAATAAGTAGAGACATGAGAGGTAGAGAGAGAGGAGAGAGAGAGAGAGAGAGAGAGAGAGAGAGAGAGAGAGAGAGAGAGAGAGAGAGAGAGAGAGAGAGAGAGAGAGAGAGAGGAGAGAACTCGAACTCGAACTCGAACTCTCGAACTCGAAATGTTTATTGAGAGTAAATGGATAAGCACAAAGCTTCTTTACACCATGCTCTCACAAAAAAACACACACAAAAAAAAACAAACAAGAAAAAAACAAAACAAAAACAAAAAAGACCAAAATCGGAAAAAAGGAAATGAAAGGAAAAACCACACACACACACACACACACACACACACCACACACACACACAGAGAGAGAGAGAGAGAGAGAGAGAGAGAGAGAGGAGAGAGAGAGAGAGACAGAGAGAGAGAGAGAGACAGAGACAGAGACAGAGAGACAGAGACAGAGAGAGACAGACAGACAGACAGACACGCAGACACACAGACACACAGACACACAGACAGACACAGACACAGACAGACAGACATAGACAGGCATACAGACAAACAGACATTGAGAGAGAGACTGAGAGAGACAAAAATACAGAGAGACAAAGAGATGTGGATGTGTGTGTGTGTGTGTGTGTGTGTGTGTGTGTGTGTGTGTGTGTGTGTGTGTGTGTGTGTGTGTGTTTGAGGGAGAGGCTATAGCAGGGCTGTGTTCCAGTGACTGCAGATTTTCTAGCAACTGAGTTTTAAAAAATCCAGAAAATAACAGAGTTTTGTTTGTTGTTTCTTTGTTGTTGGATTGGATTTTTTTTTATTATCAGATTTTCAGTGTTTCCATTGTACGAAGCAAAAGGAGGTCTGTTTTGTGGTCTTTTTCTATTATTTTCTATTTCTTCTCTTTTTTTTTCATTTTCTTCTTTTTTTTTGGAAGGGGGGGGGGGGGGGGGGGGGGGGGAACAAAAGGTGAAACGTTGTAGATTATTGATCGTTGAAGTGGAAATGTGTTATTAACTTACTGACATAAGCTGAGTTTGCCATCTTTAACGTCAGTTACAACTTCCTTGTTTGTGGAAAATGTATCGGGTATGATTATGTAAAGTCTTCTCCGATTCTTAACCTTTTCTTTGCTTACTTGATGATGAAATACACTTTTCGGGGGGGGGGGGGGGATACTTTTTGGAGTGTGTGTGTATATCTGTGGTGTGTGTGTGTGTGTTGTGTGTGTGTGTGTGTGTGTGTGTGTGTGTGTGTGTGTGTGTGTGTGTGTGTGTGTGTGTGTGTGTAAACCGTTTGCGCGGCCTGTGAGCACGCGTGTGTGTGTCAAAGTCAAAATCAGAGTTAAAAATGTTTTGATGAAACGTGTGTGTGCACGCGTGCGCATGTGTGTGTGTCAAAGTCAAAGTCAGATTAAAAAAAAATCTTAATGAAAACGTGTGTGTGCGTTGTGCGTGTGCGTATGTTTGTGTGCGCACGCGTGCGTGCGTGAACGCGCCAGTATCCGGACGCACGTGCGTGTGTGTATATGTTTGCGCATATATGGGAGTCATATTAGTCAACACTCCCTCATGTTGCTCACATAGGACAGCTCGGTCATGTGCTTTTGTACTGTGACTGTCCTTACACATGACTGTCTCAGCCACAATGACTCACGGGGGAGGGGGGGAATTTCCAGAACATTACCTGGTCCTAAGAGACGCAGTGTAGCAAGAATAGTGTGGCTGTGATATCAACAATACTGCATGGTGGTATTGTTACAAATGCATGACTGAAGTATGTATTATAGCGTTGTGTCCTCCAATTCGAGATGCGGCTACCTTCATGCTTGGCAAAAGTAGCCACTTGCACAAAAAGATCTTACCATTGGTGAACCTCGAAGCTCTAGCCAAGAAATATGGGGAAAAAAGATCACTTTATTAGTCTTTCAACTACAGAGGCCATTTTTTTGACACGCTTAAATACTATGCAAACAGTTTCGCACACAAGGTCACGCGCGTGCGCACACAGATACACACACACGCGCATGCACGCAAGCGCGTACGCGTACACACACACACACACACACACACACACGCACCACTATGGCGGCATGAGACACACTGTCCACCACTGAACAGCTGATTGGTTGACTAACACACGTGTTGCCTGTGCCCTTTGACAGTCAGTGGCTGTACTGTGACGGAGGTGTGCGGTGACTCAGTCTGAACTGGACCCCTGAGTAATTCTTGACCCATAGAGAGAGAGGGGAGAAGAAGAAGAAGAAGAAAGAAGAGAGAGAGAGAGAGAGAGAGAGAGAGAGAGAGAGAGAGAGAGAGAGAGAGAGAGAGAGAGAGAGAGAGATCTTTTACATGCAAGGATAAAGATTTTAGGCCAAACTATGTTTAGCAATTTGTCCTTAAAAGCATAATTATATACATACACTAACCATAAAATCTGGGTAAAAGGTAAAGGTGTTCTCATATTCCCATAAATTAATACATATATTGTGGGGGGAGAGGGGGAATACTAGACAATAAGACCAAATAGCTGTCACACACACACACACACACGCACACACACGCACGCACGCACGCACACACACACACACACACACACACACACACACACACACACACACACACACACACGCACACAACCTCCCAACCAACTCCTGCCATAATAAAGTCTCAGAACTATGTCATCAACAGAATGGGGGATTGGTGATCAAGCGTTATTGCACAGTGTAGGAAACAAGATGTGGACAATTTCATTCCTGTGTGAAAACAACACGTTTGTTTTGTCGTAAAATGGTTATTTGTATTTTGTGCCACTTTATGTCACAGCAGATTTCTCTGTGTGAAATTCGGGCTGCTCCCCGGGGGAGAGCGTGTCGTCACAAGTGCAGCGCCTACCCATTATTTTTTTTTCTTATTCCTGTATGCAACTGTATTTTGTTTCCCTATTAGAGTGGCTTTTTTCTTTAGAATTTTACCAGGGACAACCCTCTTGTTACCGTGGGTTCTTTTACGTGCGCTAAATAGTGATGTGTAACACACGGGACTTCGGTTTTTCGTCTCATCCGAAAGAGTAGCACCCAGACCACCACTCAGGGTCTAATGGATGGGGGGAAAAGTTTTGGGCCCAAACGGGGTACAAAACCACCGCACACTCCGACCCGGACTTTTTGCTTTCTAGGCAAGGTGCGTTACCACCAGACCACCGATCCTTCAACATCTACCTGCCAAAGTGTATAACCTTTATATGTGCGTGCGTGCGTGCGTGCGTGCGCGTGCGTGCGTGTGTGTGCGTGCGTGCGCGTGCGTGCGTGTGTGTACGTGCGTGCGTGTGTGTGTGCGCGCGCGTGCGTGTGTGTACATTCGAATTTGCTGAAACTGTAAATTGTTATTGATTACTTGTGTGTTGTATAGGTCGAATGCAAGGGCTTTGATTTGTTTTTACGAGATATAGCGCTATACAAATTCCATGTATTATTATTATTATTATTATTATTATTATTATTATTATTAGTAGTAGTAGTAGTAGTAGTAGTAGTAGTAGTAGTAGTAGTAGTAGTAGTAGTAGTGTTATTATTATTATTATTATTATTATTATTATTATTATTATTATTATTATTATTATTATTATTATTATTATTATTATTATTATTATCCAGCTCAGCGGAGAAATGAACTCCTGTCTGGGTCTGGAACCTCTCCGTGGAAACTGACCTTCAAATTCAAATTCAAAAATATTTTATTATCTCATAGAGAAATTCACGAGACCTTCTCCTGTCCTTACCAGGTACCACTGTCAGTACACAGACTGCAAATTGCATGACAAACGGTTCCAAAACTGACAATTCCTATTGTCTTTTTCGGCGTATAAATTATTGGGTAAAACAATAGATATTCCCGGGAAATATTCGTTTTATGTTTCCAGTCTCTCCTGAGTTTTTATGTAATAAATATAACTTTGTTTCGATTATTTTGCGTCGTGTTTTCAAGTGTGTTTATAGAACACGATATGTAATTTAAAAATTTTTTTTTTAAAGGTGTTCCATCACCTGTGGTCGTAGGGGAGCGAGGTGGCAGAGACCTCAGCTTCTCTAGGGGCCAGCATGTTGAGGGCGGCGCCCATCTCCTCTCCCTCGCTGCTTGGCCTTCCCTGACCCTAAATAAAGCAGGTACCCATTTACAGCTGGGTGAATTGGGGGGGACTGTACTGAAGCGCGCCAAGGCGCGCAAACGGTCACCCATCCAGTTGGTAACCACGCGCTGCTTAACCTTAGTTTGAGGAAAGCGAGTGTTTTGACCACTGATGTATCCCGTCCCCTACTGTGTAAGAGTAGACCATTGTGTGCCGGTGGGAACAGATGACAAGATTGACGTAACTGCATACACACGAGGACTGGATGTAAAAAAAAAGCACATGAATGCTTATTCCATTATCCTCGATATAAAATAATAAATAAAATAAACAATAACAATAAGAAATAAATAAATAACCCCACCCACACCACACCACACTACCACCACAACCAACACTCTACTGTCGTTTCCTTATCTCCGACACCCTCACTATATTATAGCTGTGTTTATCATCATCATCATCATCATCATCGTCGTCGTACGTCGTCGTCGTCGTCATCATCATCATCATCATCATCATCATCATCATCATCATCATCATCATCATCATCATCAACACTCGCACCATGCGCATATAACATTCTGGGCCGGGGGGTCAAATTTTCCGGGGGAGGGGGGAGGGGGGTGGTTGTGGGGTTGAATGGGGAAGAGAGAACATACCTGACCTGGTCACAGCAGGCAGGCAGGCAGGCAGACGGACAGTGGAGTGGAGTGGCCACTGCTCTGCTCAGTGATCGATATCTCAGGCATCGATCTTACAGGCTGGGCCTAGCCTAACCTAGCCTAGCCTGGCCTAGCCAACCCTCTGTCTCCATAGTGACCTCTCTCCATGCCACGAAAAGGGGTGTGTAGAGGTGTGGGGGTTGGGGTGTAGGGGTGGAGGTGTAATACATGATGATGTGAGGAAGTAAATGCGGAGTGTGGAGAGGGAGACGGAGTGGGGGTGGAGGAGGAGGAGGAGAGGGTTGGTGGAGGGATTGGGTGGGGTGGGGGTTGGGGGTGTAACATAGTTGAGTAATTAAATCTTTAGCTTAGCGCACCAATTTTTGTTTCCTCGGTGGGTCTATGATCGCTGTGCGGGGCTGGTTTTGTTTTTGGTTTTGTTGTTGTTGGG
>CM060322.1:6268993-6276493 GCA_030674155.1 Stramonita haemastoma
GTCGGGTCGGGTCAGGTCGCTTGCCATGTCTGGTCGCGTCGCGTCGTGTTGTGTCAGGTCGGGTCGGGTCGGGTCGAGACAGTCCGGGTTGGGTGCATGCGGGGCGTGCCAGTTTGTTATGGTAAATTTCTCTGTGCGAAATTCAAGCTGACCTCCAAAGGGAGAGCACATCGCCACCAGAGCATTACCTCCCATTACTTAAAAAATAATTACTTTCTGCATGTGCATTTGTTTCCCTATAAATGTGACTCTCTCTCTCTCTCTCTCTCCTCTCTCTCTCTCTCTCTCCTCTCTCTCTCTCTCTCTCCTCTCTCTCTCTCTCTCTCTCTCTCTCTCTCTCTCTTTCACCACGGAACACTTCACCGCGGAACACTTCACCACGGAACACTTCATCGCGGAACACTTCACCACGGAACACTTCATCGCGGAACATTTCACCGTGGAACACTGCACTGCCCAGTGACTCGCTGTGCACACACATACACACTCACGCGAGCGTGCGTGTGTGTGTATGTGTGTATGTGTGTGTGTGTATGTGTGTGTGTGTGTGTGTGTGTGTGTGTGTGTGTGTGTGTGTGTGTGTGTGTGTGTGTGTGTGTGGTGAGTGTGTGTGTATGTGTGTGCGTATGTGTGTGCATGTGTGTATGTGAGTGTGTGTGTTTGTGTGTATATGTGTGTGTGAGAGTGTGTCTGTGTGTGTGTGTGTGTGTGAGTGTGTGAGTTGTGAGTGTATATTTGTGTGTGTGTATGTGTGTGTGAGTGTGTTTGTGTGTGTGTGTGTGTCTGTGTGTGTGTATCTGTGTGTCTGTGTGTGTGTCTGTGCGTGAGTGAGTGTGAGTGTGTGTAAAACATTATCCGATTGAAAATAATGATATATTTTTTGAAACATTTAGGATGTTTTATGTGCTTTTTTTCTTCTTTTTTTTTTTTACATTATAACTTTATTGGTAGTATGTCTCCCCCCCCCCCCCTCCAATAAGGATGCTGGTTTAAAAATTTTTTTTTTCCCCCTTTTATCCAAATGTATGATTTATATTACATGTACAATTTTTGATAGATAGTGGTGGATTGATATTTTCGGTTGTTTATTTCATTTTGTTCTCTTGTTTGCTCCTTATCTACTAACGCTTTTCTTTTTTTCCATAATCAAAATTTTTTATTGTGACTTCTGACTTTTGTCTTCTGAAAGAGTGCATTTTATTACCTTATCATATATAGTGTCCTTTATTCTTGTGTGTTGTTTGGTACTGCGTAAAGTCTTATTGTTTAGTATATTTTTAACTTGATGTATCCCTGAAAAGGGCGGGGACTGGATGTAAAAAAGCACATGAGTGCTTATCTATTATCCTCGAATAAAAGACTTTGCCTTGCCTTGCCTTGCCTTGCCTTGCCTTGCCTTTCTCTCTCTCTCTCTCTCTCTCTCTCTCTCTCTCTCTCTCTCTCTCTCTCTCTCTCTCTCTCTCTCTCTCTCTCTCTCTCTCTCTCTATCTATCTATCTATCTATCTATCTATCTATCTATCTATCTATCTATCTATATGCACGCATTTAATCTTGAATGTCAGTTTTTTTCTGTGCAGAATCCTTCCGTCATCAAGAGGGTTGTGGAGTCGGCTCTGATGTTAACTCCAGAGGAAAACATCCCCTTGAACGGCATATCATGAGCGCAATGCACAACGCTCTAACCAATCGAGCTGTCCCGTCCCCTTCCCTACCTAGACTGAAATGGTTTTGGTTTGTTTTAAACTGTGAGGAGAAGCATAGCCCTCAAATCACTCAGCTCTGTCAGTTTTCTTCCCTACATTTTACCACACGCTAGTTAGTTGCAAGGACAAGTAAAAGAAAAAAATAATTCAAGTTCGTGATATTTTAGAAATGTGTTAGTTTGGGAAGCATACTATTAATCAAAATGTATTTTCCCTTCCATATCAAAATTCGCCGATATTTTGTAGTCTTTCTGTTTCTGCTGTAATTACTTAATGTCAGACCTCATAGCTGGTGTCCGCATATTAAGTTTTTTTTCTTCATATTGAGCTAGTAGTAAACAAAGGATGAAGTCTCGTTCCTTTCCTTCATGTTGGGTCAGTTGGAATCAAAGTATAAAGTGTTTTTATGGTATTTAGCTCGCTGGAATCAAGGTAAAAAAATTGTCCCTAATACATAATCTAGTATCAATGTTATTTCCTTCATACTGAGTTTGTATTAAAACTATACCCTCTTCCCTTCATATTGAACCAGGGGGTATGAAAGTATAGAAATCTTTCCTTCATTTTTGGTTAGATGGCTTCAAGGCATAAAAATCTTTCCTTCATATCGAGTGAGTTGGCATCAGTGTAAAGTTTTTTTCCCCCATTGGGCTAGATTGTATGTAAGTATAAACTTCTTTCCTGTATGGTGAGTGAGTTTTTATTCAAGGAAGAGGCCATTTCTTCAGTTAACTGGTATCAAAGTACAAGTTTTTTTCCCCTTAATATTAGAGTTAATTTTTTTATATCAGGTTTGTTAGAATTAAAGCAAAAGCTGTTTCCTCCATGTCAAATAAGCATATTACGAAGTATACAGTTATTTCACATTGTTTTATTACTGTCAGAGTGTAGAGTTCCTTACTCCTTGTCTAGTTAGGTGATATCAAGGTGTAAAGCTCTTTCCCCAATATCCAGTTAGCTGCTTACCGTATGCATGAAGGCCTTTTACTTTTGTTCCATCATTTTTCATAAAACTTTTATTTAGCTTACATTTGAGTAGTTGGTATCAAAGTATAAACATCTGTCTTTCACATTTATTTTGTATCCAAGTTTTCTTTTCATTGAATATTTTTCTACGTGTAGAGTTATTTGGTATGGGAGTATAAAATTCCTTCATTTGTATTATTAAGTTGGCATCAAAGTCCAAAGCCTTTTCTTTTATATTGAGGTAGTTTTAAATTTTGTGTTTTCCCCCTTCCTATTCAGTTTGTGTAAAGGTATGATAGTCTCCCTTTATAGTGATTGTTAGCATCAAATCAGAAAGTAAGTTTTTTTGAGGAGTTATTTGGTGTCCAAGCATAAAGTTTCTTTCGTTCATAATAAGTTAGCTGGTATCAATTTATAACATTCTTTCTTGTATATTGAATTAGTTCGTGTCAAAATTAGGGAAAAAAAACGTTTGTATTGAGTTATTGCTATCAAAGTATAAGTTTTTTCTTTACCTTTTTAGTTGGTACCAAAGGTGTCGAAGTATAAAGATCTTCCTCCATGTTGAAATAGTTCCTAAGTATTTTCTTTCCTGAATATTTTGCTACTACATGTATTATAATATTTTTCTTTCGATTTAATTTTTCGGTTCCAAAGTAAAAGGTCATTTTCTTCAAATCCCAGCTTGTGGTAATATGAGGACGTTTTTCTTATACTGAGATAGGGTGAGAATTACATCCCAAACACAATAGGCACTCACACACACACACACACACACACACACACACACACACACACACACACACACACACACACACACACACACACACACACACAGTGAGGGCAGGATGAAAAAAAGTTGTGTAAACTTAATCTTTTACCCTCAATAAAGATCATTTTGACTTGACTTGACTTGACTTGACTTGACACAGGCGCGAGTTCAATTTTCTATTTTGATTGCTTTTGAAAGAACATTGTAAAGCTTTTACTGGCTTACAACGTCGTTTTGTTTTGGCGCCAAAATGCTCAAAATTCTAAATAGGATTTCTGATCAGAAATACTTGTACAAAACAGAGACGAAATGAAAACTCCTGGAAATGTACACTCGGCTTCAGACGTTTGTTGTGATGCAAATCTTTGCCATAGTCATTACTGGTATAGCATCGCCTATTTCACAGAAACAAATCATTTTACCTCGACTTTGCGGGATCAGCTTAAGAGAGAAAACTATGCACAAGCGGAGTGCAGGATGTTTGAAGAAAGAGCAGTACTTTTCCCGATACTCCTTTTTCCCTGTAGTGCTGTTCCCTGGAGCTGTCAACACTCCACTCTAACCCTAGTTATTGCCCCATGCCGCAAACCCTAACACTTCACCAGTTTGATCCTAACTATTAACTCTTTGACACGGATTCCTTAACTCTGCGGTATGGGGAAACAGCTGTATAAGGGAACAGCAGCACAGGGAAAGAGGGGTTTGGGGGTACTGACCGCTTGGAAATATTTTTATTCCGGAGAATACCGTGATAGAGACATGATTGCAAAAGAGATGATATGCAGAAAAATAAATAATGATTATAGCATCCTTATGCTTGCATAGCACTGATGCTTCAAGAATTATTCTATTTTTAGTTTTCTGCAGGACCAAAGTAGGATGGCTCGCGACCACAGTCCATAAATTGGATATCTTCGCTGGAACTATATAACAATAGAAAAAAACAGTGTTCTGATAACCTTTGAAAATAACGGCAATATTGAAAAAGTGCTTAATGTATGAGAGTTACACGGTTTTACCTCAATAGCTTGACACGTAGTTTTGACTTCAAATACTACTGGTTATCAAGTATAAGGTTGTTGTTTTTCTTTTACATTGTCACTTGGTTGGTTAGTGTAGATCTCTTTCCTTCCTCTTGAGTTGTCACTAAGTTTGGGTTGTTGTTTTTTTCATTCCATGAAATAAGTTGGTGTCATAGAATAGAATTATCCCCTTGCTATTGAACAAGTTGGCTTAAAGAATAAAGTTCCAAGCTTGGTATCAAGATAGTTATCAAACTGTAAACTTTTTTCTTCAGATTCAGTTATTACAAAAGTATAGAGCTCCCCCTTTCATATTTCTTTGTTTTTTGTATAAAGTATAAAGTTTTCCCCTCCATATTCATTTAGTTGATGTTAGCAGGCTCTTCCTTTTATATTGAGTTATATTGAGTTATATTGAGTTAGTTCTATCAAAGCAAAAAGTTCTTTCCTTCAGGTTGAGTTCGCTGGTACACGTGTAAAAGGTTATTTTCTTAATATGGGTTGGTGTCAAAAAAAGTAAAATTGTTCCTTGAAATGAGTTGGTTGATATCAAAGAAGTTATTTCCTTTATTCTAGTTGTTATTAGGTAGTTGTTATTGAGCCAGGTGTTATAAGGTATAAAACTCTTCCCTTCATATTGAGTTGTTGCCAACCTAGTTACCTTCACATTGATTGCATTGTTTGGAACAACAGTTGCATGAGAGAACAACACTAAAGGGAAAGAGGGGTTTGACTTACTGGTTAGCGGAAAATACTTCATTCCTCAGAAAACGGTATAAGCGCTATATAAATCCCATATATCATCATCATTATTAGTGTTTCTATTTGTGCAAGAGAAAAGACATGCAGACGAATGTTTTTTGGTTTAAAAAAAATGTTATTATTTTTTTTAGACAAATGTTAGTTTAAAGCTAAAGCTAACTTTTGACAGTTATAGTACTGGGGAAAAGGGCCTGCTGTAGTGTATGGAGTCCATGCCCCGTTTCATCTGTGTCACTTTCCACGTGTAGAATTTGATTCAGATTAATCTAGTTCTTTTCAAGTTCTTCCCTGTGTAGTAAGTTGGTGTTGTATGAAGCTTTTCCCTTCCTATTGAACTAGTTGGTATGAAGTATTAACTTTCATTCCTATTGAGTTGGTGTCATGAAATAAGGTTCCTCCCTTTATAGAGTTGATCACCATGTAATGTTCCAAAATTTTCTATTGACTTTGTTTATACATAGGTTTCTTTCAAGATTTTTTTTCTTATAAAGGTGTTGAAAAAATATTAAAGATACTTTTATAATAATTATTAATATAAACAGATTTCTCTTTTCAATTCCAAAAGATTTTATAATCCTATAAATGATCATTGCTAAAAAAAAACCCTAATAAAAATAAAAAGTTTTCCTTTTTTCTATTTCATCAATCTGTTGAAAAGTGCTTGGGTGCCCTGATAGTTTTGTTAGGTTTATTAGTTATAAATTACGAGTTTCCTCTCGTTTTGTTCTGGTGGTATGATTATAAAGCTGTATAATTTTTTTAAAATCCTTAGATGGTTTGATATAAGCTGGGCTAGAGATTATTTGAGGGCTTGTTTCCCCAGTTTTCTGATTGGATAATGGCTTTGAAATGATTTTTTTTAGTGTTTGCAAAACTCCAGAGGGTTTTTTTGGCGCTGTTTTGTAAATTCAAATGAAGTATTTGTCCATATGCATTTAATTCATAGTCCCATTGTGAACCTTGTTATATATACAGTCCCTGATATCAGGTCATCTCTAGCTCTATTTTCCCTGAATGCATTCAGATGATCTGTTTAAAAATGAAGTCTGGTATAGTCCTGTCACAACTGATGTTAGGTCAGGAAATAGTCATCTTTATTTGTAGTGACCACGCTGCAATACCGGCTGAATGAATTTCTAGGCCCAGGAAACACAAAGGCACAAAATTGTCAGGAAAGCATGCAGCAAAAGCCAGAAAAAAAAGAATTAAAGGATAAAAACTTAACACTACCACAAACACACTAGAGCAAACATAAACCCAGACAAATGTATATCACTCGTTTACACGTGTAGAAACCATGACGCATGCAGCAGCAGCACACACTAGAGCAACAATAAACCCAGCCGACTGTTCACTGCCGCTGAACATGAATAGACACAGGCAGCAATTCACACTGGGGCAGTTAGTGCTCTGGACGTAGGTAGGTAAGAGATGTGCTGACTCAGGTTCATGGATGACAGGGAAAAGAAAGGAAGGGAAAGGGGCACATTTTTCCTTTTTTGTTGTTGCTTTTTTGAGTGTTTTTTTTTTTTTTTGGCCAATGAAAAGAGATGTGTGAAGCACCCACCAAAAAGATATGAAAAAGATGGTGCTCCATGATCTGCATGCAACTGAGGCCTTAAAATAAAAATAAAAATAATAATTATATATATATATAATGTGTGTGTGTGTGTGTGTGTGTGTGGGGGGGGGGGGGGGGGGGGCATTGGACAGTTTAAACGAGGTTAAAGCATGAACAATTACAAAAATTTGCCAACAGGGCTTTTAACTAAACAGTTAACTATCTCCAACATACACGTGTGTGTGTGTGTGTGTGTGTGTGTGTGTGTGTGTGTGTGTGTGTGTGTGTGTGTGGTGTGTGTGTGTGTGTGTGTGTGTGTGTGTGTGTGTGTGTGTGTGTTATTTTCTTAAAGGTGGATTCATTGATTTATTAAAGAAAATTTTGGTCTTGCTGGGTTGGCCAGTAATGTTAAAACTAAAATATGTTATTTTGCGATTTATTTTTGGGGGTTTCATATGTAATATTTGTGTGTGCTTTGTTATATTTTTTTGTGTAAAGCTGGATTGACTGATGTGCTCAAGAAACAATTTTGTCTTGCTATGACAGTGTGTAATGTTACAAAGATTGAAAATTATTTAGGGTTTTTTGTTGTTTTTTGCCAATGAAGAAAGACGTGTAGAGCACCCACATACAAGAGAACAAAGAAATAAAAAAAGAAAAGAAAAGATGGTGCTCCAGATCTGCATGCAACTGAGGCCTTAAAAAAACAACAA
>CM060322.1:6281493-6286493 GCA_030674155.1 Stramonita haemastoma
ACTAACTAACCAACTAACTGACTAACTAACTAAACAGTGTAAAGCTGGGTGTGGGATGTGGGATGTGTAGGTGGCAGAGGACAGCAGCAGACTGCCTGTGATGGTGTGGATTCACGGAGGGGGCTTCTACCTGGGCTCTGGGGGCAGGTTCAACTGGACACAGCTGGCTGCTGAGGGTGTGGTGGTGGTCAGCATCAACTACAGGCTGGACGTGCTAGGTCAGGTATTAGTAGCATTGTTTGTTTGGCTGTGCTGTTTTTTTTTTCTTTCCTTGATTTTATATCATTATTGTCGTCTTTTTCATTATCATAATCATCGTCACCTTTGTCGTTGTTATCATTATCATCGTCGTCATCGATGTCGTCGTCGTCATCATCATCATCATCAGCAGCAGCAGCAGCAGCAGCAGCGCGTCGTCGTCGTCGTCGTCGTCGTCGTCGTCGTCGTCGTCGTCGTCGTCGTCGTCGTCGTCGTCGTCGTCTCATCATCATCATCATCATCATCATCATCATCATCATCATCATCATCATCATCAATCATGATGTAGACCTGCTTCTTGTGACTACACACTTTCCCCAGGAGGAGAACCCTAAATTTCACGCAGAGAAATCTGCAGTGACTGAAAGTGGTGTACACTACACTACACTACACTACACTACACTACACTACGCTACGCTACGCTACGCTACGCTACGCTACGCTACACTACACTACACTACTACGCTACGCTACGCTACGCTACGCTACGCTACGCTACGCTACACTACACTACGCTACGCTACGCTACGCTACACTACACTACACTACACTACGCTACACTACACCACACTACACTACGCTACACTACACTACGCTACACTACACTACACTACACTACACTTCCCTTCTCTACGCTACACTACACTACAGTACAGTGCACTGCACTACACTACATACACTCACTACATTGCACTGCACTACACTGCACTGCATTGCACTACACTACACTGCACTACAGTACACTTCAAACATACTCTACTCCACTCCACTCCACTCACTCCACTCCACTCCACTCACTCCACTCCACTCACTCACCAGTACAGTACAGTACAGTACATTACCCTGCACTGCACCGCACATACTGCACCACACCACACCGCACACACCACACCACACTACACTACACTACAACTACACTACACTACACTACACTACACTACACTACACTACACTACGCTAAGCTATACTACACCGCACTACACTACACTACACCGCACCTCACCGCACCGCACCGCACACACCACACCACCCACACCACACCACATGACACAACACCACATGACACGACACCACACACACGACACCACCACACGACACCACACCACTCCACTCACTCCACTCCACACCACTCCACTTCACACAACCACACCACAACCACACACACAACCCCACTCCACTCCACTGCACTCCACTCCACACCACTCCATTTCACACCACACCACACCACTCCACTCCACTCCACTCCACACCACTCCACTCACACCACCCACACCACACGATACCACACACCACTCCACCACTCCACTTCACACCACACCACACCACACCACACCACACCCACCACACCACACGATACCACACACCACTCCACACCACTCCACTTCACACCACACCACCCACACCACACTACACCACACCACACACCACCCCACCACTCACTCCACACCACACCACACCACTCCACTCCACTCCACTCTAACTACCCCCAATCCTTTATTCCCTGTGCAGGATTTCTCAGCATGGAGGACTCGGTCATTCCCGGCAATTACGGTCTGCGGGATCAGATCCTGGCCCTCACCTGGGTGCGTGACGTCATTTCCTCCTTCCATGGTGACCCTGATGACGTCACCATTTTTGGCGAGAGCGCGGGAGCCTCTAGCGTGTCCTTGCTCCTGCTGTCCACAGAGGCCAAAGGTGAGAGAGAGAGTTCAGGGGTCAGTGTCATCATGCAGTCTGCACTTTGGGCACTCTTTGTCAATTGGATCTTATTGCTTTAGAATTTGACCAAGCTCTTTGCCAGCCAAGACAAAGGCGAACCTGTGGATTATTATAATTAATTATTCTGTCCTATCAGTTACTACTTCCAGAAAGCACCTCTCTTGAAAAAGATCCAACATGAATTTGTGATACGACCCCCCCAAAAAAACCCCACACAAGAAACACACACAAACACCAAAAACAAAAACAAACAAAAACAAAAGCAAAAACAAATAAAAACAAAAACAAAAACAAAACAACAACAAAAAACAAAACAAACAGCAAACGCCAACCCCCCAACCTCCTCACACCCCCCCCCAAACCCCAAAACAAAAATAAAAACAAAACCAAAAAACATATTTCTGTCAACTTCTTGAGTAAAAACCAAAGACTCAGCCTGATCAGAAAGCACTCTGCCCTGTGTGGTGTTATTTCTGGTCCATCTATCTGGAATGAACTCCCTCTCTCCCTTCGTCCAAATCCTCATTTCACGCTTTCAAATCCAACCTAAAGACACACTTCTTTCTACTGGGATCTTCCTCATCATCACATCACATCTCTCCTACTTTCAATCAGTCTCTTCCATCTCGTCACCTTGGCGTAGCATGTTAGTGTGTATGTTATTTTCTATTATTCTTTTATATCGAGGATAACAGAATAAGCAATCATGTGCTTTTTTCATCCGGTCCCGTGTGTATGCAGTTTTGTAAATTTGTCATCTGTTCCCACCGCACACGATGGCTACTCTTACGAAAAGCGAACAGATTTAACGTTGCGCAGATGTTCTGTGTGCGTTCGCACACGGGGCTCGTTTAAGTCTCATCAAAGGACTTTTTGGGGAGAGTGGAGTCAGCACTGATGTTAACTCCAGGAGAAAATTTCCTCGACCGGACTCGAACTGGGTCTTCAAATTGCAGCGCAATGTTCTGACACTAGGCTATCCGCCTATGTTGTGTGTGTGTGTGTGTGTGTGTGGTGGGTTGTGTGTGTGTGTGTGTGTGTGTGTGTGTGGTGTGGTGTGTGTGTGTGTGTGTGTGTGTGTGTGTGTGTGTGTGTGTGTGTGTGTGTGGAACATATCATTCATTGATTTTATTTGTGAACTGTTGCATGTACGTGACTGATTTGAACGCAGGCCTTTGATTTGTTTGGGCGCCTTAGCTTCAGTATAGCCCCCCCCCCCTCCCCAGTTCACCCAGCTGTGAATGGGTACCTGCCCTCTTTAGGGACAGGGAAGGTAAAGCAGCGAGGGAGAGGAGATGAGCGCCGCCCTCAACATGCTGGCCGCTAGAGAAGCTGAGGTCCTCTGAACCTCGCTCCCCTACCACCGCCTAGGTTATGGGACACCTTGCCTTCTTCTTCTTCCCTCTCCTTCCTTCTTCTCTTCTTCTTTCTTCTTCTTCTTCTTTTCTTCTTCTTCTTCTTCTTCTTCTTCTTCTTCTCCTCTCTCCTCCCTCCTCCTCCTCCTCTCTCCTCTCTCTCCGTCCTCTCATCATTCATCATCTCATCATTCGTCGTCGTCGTCGTCGTCGTCATCGACTACTATCTATCTACTACTATCTACTACACATTCTATACTATACTATATATTATTATATTATTATTATTATTATTATATTTTTATATATATTATCATTCATTCATATTCATCATCATCATCATCACACCCACCCCCACCACCATCATCATCACCACCACCATCACCACCACCACCACCACCCATCACCACCACCACCATCACCATCCTCCTCTCTCCTCTTCCCTCCTCCTCTATCTCACTACGTCCTCTCTGTGTACCCTTCAGGGCTGTTCCACAAAGCCATAGCGGAGAGCGGGTCCTCCTTCAACGACTTTGCCCTCAGCTACCCCGGGACCCCACAGGACCCCAGACAACAAGCCCAGGAGCTGGGCCGTTACCTGGGCTGTGACGTCACCAGCTCCTCTCGTCTGCTGCAGTGTCTGAGGAGCAAGGATCTGGAGCACATCAGGAGCGCCAGTGACGCCGGAGGTAGGAGAGTGAGGGTAGGTTAGTGAGTAGTAGTAGTAGTAGTAGTAGTAGTAGTAGTAGTAGTAGTAGTAGTAGTAGTAGTAGTAGTAGTAGTAGTAGTAGTACGTAAAATCCCTTAGCATAAGCCCACCATCTAGCAAACGCCCACCCCCCACTTTGGGCCAAAAGTTGTGCACAGGGGTAACTACCTAGGAAACGCCCACCCTGCTTTTTTCAAAGAGACTATGCTCACTTTCACTAGGATTTGTGCAGACTGTTCTAAAAGTCATCTTTTTCCCCTTCTTTACCTTTTCCTATTTCTTTCCTTTTTTTTCTTATTCTTTGTCCCCTCTCCTCACTCCCACCCATCCCCAACAAAGTGAATTAAAATTACGTCATGCTTTTTCCACTGACGTCTTTTGTCTGTCAGTGACCTACGGGTACTTTGACCATGCTTCCTGATGGCCGGAAGTTGGTTCTTGAATCTCACTGTGCCATTTTTGCAAAATGCCGAAGTGACAGTCCTACACTGTATCTTTCAATTTGGAAGCCCTCCAGTATCTGGATAACGAAGCAGGTGGGAATGTTTCCGAGTGTGCCCGTGAATTTTCTGTGGATAGGTCAAGTCAACTACTCACACGACCTAATTTACATGCTTTCGGGGTTTGTTTCACTCAATTACACGGCTGAGCACAAAAATTAACTTATGCAAAGGGTCTATCCCTAGCAAACGCCCACCCCCCAATTTTGCCCTAAATCAGTGCGCAGGGGGTGGTGGGCGTATGCTAGGGATTTTACGGTAGTAGTAGAAGTAGTAGTAGTAGTAGTAGTAGTAGTAGTAGTAGTAGTAGTAGTAGTAGTAGTAGTAGGCACCCATCAGTCTCGGAAGACTATGGAGTTGCGCTCTAGTCTTTAGAGCGCAAAGCCTGGGCAAGTAAGTATGGAGGGCAAGCTGTTACCCATGCAGCAGACCCCCCCTCTCCACGGCACTGGAATGATC
>CM060322.1:6291493-6336493 GCA_030674155.1 Stramonita haemastoma
CAAAACGTCTCCCTTCCCAGCCCCTGCCCAAGAAACAAAAAATTCAGTTGCATTCCTGTATGTGTGGTGACACAGGGGCCCAGCATACAGACGAAATTCCTTACGTGTGCGGTGCTCCTGTAGATGACGTTCAGGTTTTCCCCAAATACGTCACCAGTTGGACTGATGACGACATTCGCCTCTCTCGTGACGTCATGACCATGTGGTCCAATTTTGCCAAATATGGGTAAGACTACGGTGCTGGGTTAATGTCAAGGTTGCTGATTTACCTTTCAAGTTGTCGTTGTTTTGTAGAGAGTTTTCCGTTGTGTGTCCGTGTCCTGCTTTCTACAGGTTGCTGGGGGAAGCTATCTGTTTCACCGCAGATATCAATATGCCAGGGAGTTGTTTTCCAAGAACCATGAAGCTTCCCTGTTCTGTTTTTGTTTGTTTGTTGTCATTAGTTGCCTACTCCCCCCTCCCCAATACACACACACACACACACACACACCACACACACACACACACACACCACACACACACACACACAAGATTTGAATATTCTAATAATCGATTATTTTCCTGTTTAATGTATTTGTTCTTGTCAACTTCTTTGAGATACATAGATCCGGGGACTCACTTTCTCGACGTTATCAGTTTTAAAGTGTGGCTTTGATTTCTCTTTCTTTTTTTTCTTTTTTTAACTTCTTCTTCTTTTTTTTTTTTAAGACCGTCGTATTCTTATTCATAATTCTTACATAGCAATAGCTACGAGATATTTCATACCTGCCTTTCCTAACAACTTGGCACTTTTTTTTTTCTTTTTTTTTTTACAGCTTAGAATGTGAAACAAAGATAACCTCAACACTGGATACCTTCTGTCCTACAGAAACCCTTCTCCATCCCCGGTTAACGGAACAACATGGCTGCCGTGGACACGTGACAGTCACAGATTGCTGGAGATTGGAAATGTGCTGCGCATGATCGATGACCCTTTGACCCGTCAGCAGCAACTGTGGATGAACATATCATCACAGCTGCACTTTAGTTTTTCTGGGTCTCCGATTGGGTAGAGAGACTTTGTCAGGATGTCTGAGTTTCATTAAAGTGCCGATTTGGGTTTGATTTTCATTGCTACTTCTACTACTACTTTTGTTACTAATACCACCACTGCTACCGCTGCTGAAATCGAAGTATATGTAGACCTACTTGCATTACTACTACTACTACTACTACTACTACTACTACTACTACTACTACTACTACTACTACTATACTACACACCATTACTATACACTACTACTACTACTACTACTACTACTACTACTACCTACTACTACTACTACTACTACTACTACTACTACTACTACTACTACAACTACTATACAAACCAATACTACTACTACTACTACTACTACTACTACTACTACTACTACTACTACTACTACTACTACTACTACTACCACTACTACTATACAACCACCACAACCATTACTACTACTGCTGCTGCTGCTGACTACTACCTACTACTACTACTACTACTACTACTACTACTACTACTACTACTACTACTACTATACTACTACACCACCACCACACCACCACCACCATGATTGCTTCATTCCAATAAGCTAAAGAAAAATATCGTGATGTACTGTCACGACAAGAAACCACTTCGTTGAGAAAGCTTCATGCATAGTTCAAGTTTGAAAACAAAAACCCAACCCAAAACTTCCCCCTTCTCTCCACTCCCCAGAATTTGAGTCCAGCTTGTCTGTCATCTAACATCTTTAGGACAGGCTATAATTATGATCACTGTCATCAAGGATCTAGATCAGAGTTGATACATCAGGTTGGTATCAATCAAAATACTTCATTCTGGTTGCCTTTACGAAAGTGGTGATTCTTCTAGAGATGTAAACAACAACAACAAACTCCCCCAAAAAAAAACAACAACACCCCCCCCCCCCAAAAAAAAAAAAAAAAACCCGTCCCCCCCCCCCCCCCAAGAAACAAAAACAACAACACCAACCAACCAAACAAACAAACACCCCCCCCCCCCCCAAGACCTATGAACAGACCAATACTTCTGGCAAAATCGAGATTCGCTAATTCTTTTTAAAATAGTCGCTGTATGTTTAAATTAAAAAAAAAAAATCAAGCATCTCTCATTAGATAAAAACTCATGTCAAGTGCCACGAGCCCTTCCAGCCACCTTCCCCAGTACACATTAAAGCCTGTTCCGCTTTTCGAAAGAGTAGGCCTATCGTGTGCCGGTGGGAAAAGATGACATTTACAAAACTGCATACACACGGGGACTGGATGTAAAAAAGCACACAAGTGCTTATCCCATTATCCTCGATATAAAAGAATTTTTTTAAAAGTACAAGGGAAATAAGTCTAGATATTTTTTCTTTTGGAGAGAACAAGTTACTTCCCGTGGACTGTCTTTTCTTCTCGGAATGCTCGCTTTTGTTTTTTTCGCTTTTGTTAGAGATAATATTTGAGTCCCAGCGGAATTATCCGATTTAGGGACTGTGGCAGCAAGGCACCCCCCTCTGGCGCCTCGCGCCATCCCCAAAATAGCAGCATTCTTGAAGCAGCTGCGCTAGGCCCGCGCAAGCACTAAGGAATGCTCGCTGGTATTAATATTTTATATTTTACTTTACTATACTCTTTTTACATCGAAGATAATGGAATAAGCACTCTAGTGCTTTTTTTTGCATCCAGTCCCCGTATGTGTGCAGTTTTGTAAATCTTATCATCTGTTCCCACCGGCACACAATGGCCTACTCTTACGAAAAACGGAACAGGATTTAACGTGTGTGCTAGATGTTGTGCGTGCGTTCGCACACGGGGCCTCGGTTTATAGTCTGATCCGACGGACTTTTGGGGAGAGCGGAGTCTGCACTGATGTTAACTCCAGGGGAAAAAATCCCTCGAACGGGAATCGAACCCGGGTCGTCAAATTGTGAGCGCAATGTTCTGACTACTAGGCTATCCCATTCCCCCTACACTGCAAACCACTATGTTCTCTATGAAATCCTTCAATGTGGAAAATAAACCCAGGCAGACTGTAACAATGCTGCTGTAATGGATGGTTCAATGAGTTTGCCAAATATCCTACGGGTCTTGCGCCACGCGTGACACGAATGTATTAATTAATTTTATGACCGGGAATTCAAATCAAACACACAACGATGATGATGATGATGATGATGATGATGATGGTGTATGCTGATCATAATAATATTGACGACAGACATCGTCACAAATTGAAGACAATTACAACTTAGCTAGTATCTACAATTCTGTTTTGAAGTATATAGCATACAATCCCCCCCCCCCTCCATCCCAACCATCACCACCCCGAATCTTTTCTTTTGGATTTTAATAATTATGGGAATGGGGATTCGTGTACAGGTATGTCCATGCATATGCTGGACAATAACCCTGATTACGTGTGCGTGCGTGCGTGCGCGCGCGCGCGCGTGTATTTGTGTGCTCCATGTGTGTGTTCTTGTGTATACGTGGTAGCGCACGTATGCACTTGGTTTCTCGGTGCACAAATTTTACATCTACCCCAGAGGTTTGACAAAGAGAAGCTCAGGGCGTAACACTAGATAAAAACCATTTTACAAGCTTCATAAAGGAAGCACTGCTCCTAGATATACACACATGCTGGCCAACAAAGGCACGTGTAGGAAAAAGGGACAGATATGCAGACAGACAGACAGACAGACAGACCGACACGCACACACACGCGCGCGCGCGCGCACGCACACACACACACACACACACACACTTGCTCACTTACTTACACACACACTCACGCACACACACACACATACACACACATACACACACACACACACACACACACACTTGCTCACTTACACACACACACACACACACACACACACACACACACACACACACACACACACACACACACTTGCTCACTTACTTACACACACACTCACACACACACACACACACACACACACACACACACACACACACACACACACACACACACACACACACTTGCTCACTTGCACACACGCACCTTCTCCTCTCCCCAAACCAAGAGTGGAAGTGAAGGCAGACTGAAGTGTGGAAAAAGAGTTTATTTCCTACAGAGAAATGAAAACTGTACACAAGTGGCGATCCATGAAATGGGTGAACCGGGAAAAATAACAACAGGTGACGTACGTACGTGACACAGAGGGAGGGAGGGAGGTGAGGAAGGGAGAGAAGGTGAAGGGGGGAGAAAAAAAGAGAAGGTGGAAAAAGGGAAAGAAGGGGGGGGGGGGGGGGGGGGGGGGGGGTAGGAGGGGGAGGGGGGGGGGTAACAATCCAAACATATCCACACAATACCACCGCCGTCTGGGAGACCGTTATCTCCTGTGCTCTGCTCTCTGGAAGCCCCTGTTGGGATGGAAGCGGCTCGCCTTGTAGCGACACTCAAGTCTTCATCATCGTCATCGTCATCACCTTCATCATCCATCATCACTCTTTTCTCATCCTGCCTTGTGTGAGAATTCTCTGACAACTAACGAAGGGGACAATGCTGAGGGATTGGGTGGAGGAGGAGAAGAAGTTGGAGCCATATTAACACATCTCCTTTTTTTTTTCTTGGGGAATTTATATGCATAGTCCATATTTTCATAATTTTGAGCAGTAACCGTACTTGGTGCGTATTATGTTCAGGAAAGTACAGCAGTGTTGATTCAAGAGATTATTTGGTGAATTTTTTGTTCTGCTTTTTTCCGGTTTGAATTCTGCTTTAATCAAGAGCTACCTGTCAAGACATTTTTGCTCAGTTTTGGAATGTAAATGTAGGTGCAGTGTGACCTTAATAGTCTTTTTTTCTTTTGGTAAAAAATGAAAAAGCAGTTTTACACTCATCCGTGTTCATTTCTCTTTCCACATTTCTTAACAATGTTCGTCTTAATAATCAAAATATATTCATGACAACAGAAATACAGTCAACAGACAGGAACGCCATGTTAGACGGGAACCACGTTCTTCTTATATTGAAAGAAAAGAAAAGAAAAGGAAAAAAGAAAAGCACATCACAGGACAACCATTGGTGACGAAGCAGTTCAGCAATAGAGAAGACAGTTTTGCATCAGCCGTCAGGTGGCGCCTTTCAAGAACCGTTAGTTTGTCCGTTTGCTGCAGTAGTTTGTCAGTTGTGACACTAAAACGTGAAGTCCTCTGAAAAAAGTTAAATACATATAATTATGCCGAACATATATCCACGATCTGTGACCACATTTCAATCTGATAATATTTTTTTTTTTGTTGAAGACCGGAATCCAAAATTTGAATGGAGCAACTGATCAGTGACTGTGAAATCAATGCTTGGTTGATCATAGCTTTTCACGAAGCAGCTCTACTGCAAGCAGGCAGCCAAAACGGATCACATCTTTGCTATTGTATGCCAATACTTTGTTTCATATCCATTTCACCAAAAAACACATTGCAATTTTGGAATGTATACGTAAGCGCACATGACTCAGCAGACTTATCAATGTTTGGAATGGTATTTCCCAAGGGAAAAAAATGGCTAGAATGGTAGTGACAGCGTACGAGTACATTTATTTGGAGATTACATCACATGAGGCAGACCGATAGATAGATTGATATTTATATATATATATATATATATATATATATATATATATATATATATATATATATAATATATATATATATATATATATATACATATATATGAGAGAGAGAGAGAGAGAGAGAGAGAGAGAGAGAGAGAGGAGAGAGAGAGAGAGAGAGAGAGAGAGGAGAGAGAGAGAGAGAGAGAGAGAGAGAGGAGAGAGAGAGAGAGAGAGAGAGAATGCGCCAGATTTGGCAGGTCTGATGATACCGATTACATGCTCAATTTTTTTAACAGAAAAATAAGTAGAGGCAGAGCACAAAAAATGACTGAGACTGGGGTAAGGGAAAAAGTTGACGGCAATATACTGACTTCAAGCCTGGATGTCGTATATAGATAAAAGAAGGGGATTTTTCAAGGAGCAGATGAAGGTGTGTTTAAATTCAGGATTAAAAACGATCGTTTTTTCTTCGTGTCGAAACCCCCAGCCCCCCTATGGACACGTCTATAGTATATTGTATCTTTCTGATCCACCTTAGGAAAACCCTCAGTGCAATCATGACAGCTTTAGTCCATTCAACTGTTGATCACTTTTATTCCCATTTTTTTTAGGGGCTTTCTTGTTGAGCATTGGGATTTTAAAAAAGGGTGGTTTTTTTTTTCGTTTAAACTGAATATACCACTGCATAGGAAGTAAGCTTTCGACGATATATCAAAGAGAAAAGGATGTCGTTCTAGAAGATAAACTCTTCTTGTAGTAAAGCAGATAAATGTCATAAACCAGAAACAGAACACATGATCAAATCAAATTTTGCACGGTAAAAATTGGAGGGGGGGGCAGAGGAGAGAGAGAGAGAGAGAGAGAGAGAGAGATGAGAGGAGGAGAGAGAGAGAGAGAGAGAGAGAGAGAGAGAGAGAGAGAGAGAGAGAGAAATAACTTTTTTGCAGGTTCTTCATAGACTGTTCTTAGCTTTTCTATATTTGCCAACATCCAGTCATCTACTGAAAAATCAGTAGCAGCTGAAGTATATATATATATATATATATATATATATATATATATATATATATATATATATATATATATATATATATATATATATATATATATATATATATATCGCAGGCGCCCATTGAAAGCAAGAAAACTCAAACAAAACTTACCAACGCCAATGAACTCTCTCTATCCAGCAAACTTGTCAAATTAGCGTCCATCATTAAATATTATTCGAAAGATGGAATGAATGTCTGTGGCAGCCTTTACAATCACGAATGATGTTCATTTTTGCTGCTTGGAGAACTAAACATTGTTTAATTAGGAGGACAGAATTTATGTAATGTAGATTAACATCATCCTTTATTTTGAAAGTATAGCATTGTACGAAAGAGAATGATGCATTTGGCGCTTTTTCCACAATAATATGTATTATTTTCATATTCTGGATCTTCGAGATTGAAATAAACTTCTACAGTGTGCTATAATACCCCGTCTGGCATTACAACCATTTCTCGTGCTATGATATTATTCTGTATGTTAGATGTAGACTTCTACTGTGTGCTCTAATAAACAATCTGATATTACACCCATTTCTCGTGCTAAGGCATTATTCTGTATGCTATGTAACTGAGCACGCCAGTTTTATTCTAGTTGTCAAGTTTGTCTCTTGTTCAGGACTGTTTGAACAAGTAGTTTTTAGCAAAATAGGTGTCAGTTTTCTTTTGTAATGCTAATATCAGTTGCGTAAACTGTCGGTTTTTTTCAATATCGAAAACATCAATAACAAATGAAATATGACAAGAAGAATATCACAAGACGTCTGTACAAAAACAAACACTTGGAATGTTCAGCAGAAAGGAATCGGCAGTCACTGTACGCTAAAACCTAGGGCACTACTGTAACTCCCACAGACAGCACGCCTAACACTCTGTCTGCAATGCGAGGCAAAGAATTCCACCGAAAAGGACGAAAAGAAACAAACTGAGGATCCTAGAGAGAAACGTGCAGATAAACGGGAAAGAATTTCAAACTGCTAATCCAAGAGAGCAGATAACACCTGAAATGAGTTCACACCTTGCTGTGGCAGCAGAGAACGAGTCAGACCTTGTTTAATTAATTAATTAATTCACTGATAAAATGGCACTTTAACAAAGAAAAAAACGACATGGTATAAAACCAACAACGATAAAATGTTGAAAGAATATGAAGAAAGACATATGTTGACGGTTAATCTAGCACATCTTCACACGATAGAGTCTTTTTCACACATCTAGAAAGATGAAAAGGCCAAAAAAAAGGAAAGTATTCCCCAAACTATACAGCTACAGCAAAGAATTCAAACGGAACGTTTTTTCGTATTTTTTTTTAAAAACCCACACATAGCTCCGAAAGATAAAAAAAGAGAAAGCAAGTTAGTTACAAGAAAGAATGAAAGGATATGAACATGGAATAATACAGAATGAACAAGTCACAAGGTTTCTGTATTCACAATCATGGAAGTCCTCAAACAGGTCATGGTGATTATAAGTGATATACATCACATTCTAGTTTGCATAATCTCACAACTTCAGATCAACAACATTATTTTGAAATCCAGAACATCGAAACAATCCGCAAGACGTTCTCACATCTTAAAGATAACACAATAGTCATCACACTGATCTTATTTCATGAATGAAAACAAAAAACCACACCAGAACACACACCATCAAATAAAACCAATGACAAGTTCATAGAACACACACAAACTGAACACAAACACAAGTACTGGCCATACTCAAAAACGACAAAGACAGCCACTCTAAAAGCAAATGTTGACAAGAGGTGGTATCTACACACTGATTTCTGATCCACAAACAAGCCCAAACAGGAAAAAGACAAACTATCCAGACTGGGGGAACAGAAATGAAAGACTGTGAACCAATACTTGAAAGCGGTCGATGCAGGACTAGTACAGAGCAAACAGTAAAGCTCCCTTCTTTTTTTATTATCATCATCATTATCATTATCTTGTTATCGCCGAAGGGGGAAGCTTCTTACACAATCATGATCAGTAAGAAAAGTCACTGGGAACAGTTTCAAGGGAAAAGATTCAGTCACTCAACTCCTCATACCAAACTAATAGCCACATTCTGCACACACACAGAGACAGACAGACAGACACAGTAGCTACAAGCGTGTGGTAATAAAGGAAGAGGTCGGTTATACAAGGGGCAAGCTGAAAGCAGTAAAAGGTAAAGGCTGAACAGCTGGAGACGTTTGTTCCGTTTGTTTTCAGTTATGATAACTGTCATCCTGAACATCTCTCTCTCTCTCTCTCTCTCTCTCTCTCTCTCTCTCTCTCTCTCTCTCTCTCTCTCTCTCTCTCTCTCTAACTCTCTCTCTCTCTCTAACACACAAACCGAACTCTTAGGAAACAATCGGCATTATTCATATACACTGTTCATAAATCCAGACATGAAAGCTAAGTCCTTATCTTTGATATTTAGGTTGCTAATTTTGTTTTTATCTGAAATGTGCCTAACCACTTGTGTGGTGCGTCTAAACATTGGAGAAGAAAACTACCACAGAATAGATTTTCCACAAGAATTCATGTTCATATGGTTTACATATTTTTTTTTGGCCGGAAAAATTTATTTAATTTTGCTGGGAACTTTAGTTTAGGCCGAAAAATCTACATAATTTTGCCGCGAACTTTAGCTTTTGGCCGGAAAATGTACTGGCCTTGCCGGTAACACTTTGAACAATGATATGCTTCTGCTTATGTTTTGAAGGGGAAAGGTCAGTTTAGTATTCGATTTGTGCTTGGAAAATGCACCAACAAAAGAGTGATCTGTTCTGAAGTTTGTCTTACACCTCATTGCTCTGAACTATGTAAAGTATACACATTAAAGCAAACCCCATTGCTTAAGTAGAATATGCTACAGAAACAGATGACGCTATAAAAGTTGATTCCTGATACAAGTTGAACACTGAGGTAATTGGTCGGGTGAGACACACAAGCTCGATACTTTAACCTGTTTGAATTGAGTAAACTGGTTAAGTTTGAGTCGTGCATGTTTGATGTTTTGAAACTGGCAAGCTCAAGTTTCAGCGCGTACCTAGTTGATTTTGAAAGGTCGTTATTTTCCACGCTTGCTTAGGCGTGAAGTTGTTTGGTGCAATTACACTCTCTCCACACTTGTCATGTGAGATGGCTAGTTTAGTGAAAAAATAGATGGTTAGTTTTGCGAGAAAAAAAAGATGGTTAGTTTAGTGAAAAAATAGATGGCTTAAGTTTAGTGGTTTTACCTGCAAAAAAACTAGGTGCAAGTTTTGCTGTAGTCGTCTGAAAAGTCAACGGTTTTAGCTGCTTACATTAATTTCTAAGATAACAAAATCTTAACAGTCTGGCGTATGTAAGTTTAATCAGACTGTTAATGTAGGAACACTTAACAATGTACTTGAGTTTGTAAACCGAACAGTTAGGGATACCTAACAAGGAAAATATGAACTGACGATCGTTCCTGAATGTCAGATCATTGATGCAAGCACAAGGCTGGAAAACTCCATGCTGAATAAAATGGTTCGGGATGTGTGAACCCAACATCATAACTTGGAATGTGTACATCAGACCCACTGGCAGGATTGAGCCTGTTCTTTGGAATGTGTACAATCAGTAACTTGTTCTGGGATGTGTGATTGCCATACCATGACATGCAAACCCAATAGTTTGAAATAAATATACTCCATAGTCTGTAATCTACTGACTCACTATCTTGAAATATGTGAAATAGATATTTTGCGGCTGGGTACACACAGTAATGTCTTGACTGTGAGGGTGTACTAAATAATTGAATAAATAATAACATCCAGTACTTTTGAATTGTTTACGTCTAAGGCCTTGAATAGCACATAATATTATGTATACATTGTGAACACATCACTGAATCTTCAATGCTGGGTTGTGCTTTCAGATGTCTTTTGCTTTTTCTTCGGCAAAACACAGACACGAGTGGGGTCACAACAGTTTATGGAAGCCAGACATACTAAAGTTTGAGGGCAGGATTTAACTCCCTTGAGTCAATGGTTTTCTACTCTACAAGTTACAATTTTTCCACTTTAAGGATGACATGATACTGTATCCAGAAACGAAAGCTGCTAGAATTAGTCAACTAAAAAGATACATCTATTTCTGCTCAAAATAGTCAGACGGCAATCAATAGCAAAAAGAGCAACAGTTCTAGCGATGAGTTTTAACTCATTTCGAAGCATCTGTACTCCTCTGAAATCAGTCGTCATGTTCAGATGCACGAAGCCAACAGCGATGACAGGTTTCTGTCTGTCCTTTAAGCATACTGGCGGGTGCTGGCGAGCTGTTTCATTTGTCAGTATCCGTGACTATGCATTAATACTAAAGGCCCAAGGCTTTTGCAAACTTTTTCTTTATCACTTTCAACGCTATTTTTTCTTTTGGTTAATATTCCTGGAAACATTGAAGTCCGCAGTGACTGCTTTATCATCATTTTGATAGGTACAATACTCTGATTAATTTTAGGATTTTCTGCTATGCTATTCTGGAAGAGTGATTAAAACTTGTTATTACTTTATTAGTACTATTGGGCTATACCGCCCTTCTGGCTACACCTTCTCTTTCCTGCAAGCTTAAACGCATCACAACCCAATGGTTGTAAACTTACATGGATGGCTGCAGTATTTTGCAAGAAAGTTTGAACACTTCACGACAGACATCTCCGTAGCAACATTCTAACAAAACACTTGTGAAGATAATATCAGAATACGGGCCGCCATCCTTCAAAAGACTCGGTCGCATTTGTTGTGAATTTTCAGCACTTGTGGAATACAGTCAAACAGATATAGAGAGACCACGTCTTCTGCTTCATCGTTATCAGACAGGACACGGGAGTGAACACACACACACACACACAACACACACAGACACACAACACACACAGACACACAACACACACAGACACACAGACACATCCTCCAGCGCACAACACATCATGTTTCTCATCAGGAAACATCAATGAACATGGAATCACAGGCAATGTAACAACTTTTCATAACAATATCCACTCACAAGAAAGTTTGCATAAAAGATGATTTGACACGAACGAGTTATCATCACAATGAATGCAGTAACCAGATACGATTAAAAAACCAAACAAATCTGTATTTGAAAGCCATCACTCTGTACAGTTTAGTTTAGTTTTTTTTTTAATGTACTATCTCTCTCTCTGTCTCTCATCATGAAAATGGTTTATTTGTCAACTAATAATAAAGTTTTTCTTTAAAACTTCATACACTTGTTTTTGTAGTGTTTCATTTGTGATACACACGATCCGAGAGAGAGAGAGAGAGAGAGAGAGAGAGAGAGAGAGAGAGAGAGAGAGAGAGGAGAGAGAGAGAGAGGAGAGAGAGAGAGAGAAAGAGAGAGAGACGAGAGAGAGAGAAGAGAGAGAGGACAGAGAGAGAGAGACAGAGAGAGAGAGAGAGAGAGAGAGAGAGAGAGAGAGAGAGAGAGAGAGAGAGAGAGAGAGAGAGAGAGAGAGAGAGAGAGAGGAGAGAGACAGACAGACGAAGACAGACAGACAGAGACACAGACACAGAGACACAGAGAGAAGAGAATACATAGCAATAGGTAAATGAAAGGCTCTGACTGTTTCTTAGAATTCCAACTTTCCAACGGAACAAATAATGCAAAGTCTCATTGTTTTTCTGAACAAACACGATAGCATTCCCTTTCTACTATGTATTCATCCAAGGCAAACTCCACATGGCTACATCACATTAGGACAATTTCTGTGGGTTTTGGTTCATGCCCAAACAGCCAGGCTGTGTGCACAATGCTTAAGTCATAATACGTCAGCAGACATGATGATGCCGTGACATTGCTGCTGGCTTGTGATGATAATGCATTTTATTTGCATTCTTATTTTCAGTATCCAAAATATTCGCCAGAGCCAAGTTTTACGGAATATTACCTACGATATCACATTTAAACATTGCTTGGAACGCCAAGAGGTTTGTTCTGTCAGCCTCGCTGATTGCGTTAGGCCATAACGAGAGGTTAGACCATTTAAACAGCTTCATATGTTGCTTAACTGTAACATGAATATTCCTTAGAGTTGTGTATGACAAGAATCGCGACAATCTACGGACCCACTGCACTGACAGACTACGGAACCATTTCACAAAGAATCATAAAACTGTTGAAGATTTCTACAACTGAGCATTTTTTATATACGAGTTGAAAACGAGACGATTCTGATCATTTACACTCCGGTCAGGTAGGGCTGGTTTTAGAGTATATACCAATTTATTGATGGTGCATGATCTCTTCTTGCGTGATTTTACTCAGAATTAATGAGAATGAAGCTTGTAAGCTTTGCACAGCACACTCATGCAGAAAGACAGGGAGGGAGGGAGGGAGGAAGAGAGAGAGGAGAGAGAGGAGAGAGAGAGAGAGAGAGAGGAGAGAGAGAGAGAGAGAGAGAGAGAGAGAGAGAGGAGAAGAGAGAGAGAGAGAGAGAGAGAGAAGAGATAGAGAGAGAAAAGGGAGAGAGAGATGAGAGAGAGAGATAGAGAGAGAGGAGATAGAGAGAGAGAGAGAGAGAGAGAGAGAGAGAGAGAGGAGAGAGAGAGAGGAGAGAGAGAGAGAGGAGAGAGAGAGAGAGAGAGAGAGAGAGAGAGAGAGAGAGAGAGAGAGAGAGAGAGAGAGGAGAGAGAGAGAGAGAGAGAGAGAGAGAGAGAGAGAGAGAGAGAGAGAGAGAGGAGGAGAGGAGGAGAGAGAGAGAGAGATCTGCAAAATAAGAATTCCAAACACGCAAAAAATCATACTAGCAGTAAAACTGTGAAACCAAAAGAAACAGAAAAATGCACACTATACGTGACAAACATAATATACATATTCATGTCCACTGGGAAAGTCACGCGCATGCTGATTGGGTCAGCTGGAAACAATGTGTCGTTTGTTACTGTAGCAGTTGTGGTTGTGTTTGCGTCCCAGTGACTGCAGCAGTGGTGTCATATCCAGTCTCTACATACCAGTCTCTACATACCAGTCTCTACATACCAGTCTATACATACAGTCATATTATTATACCATGCCCACAGACTGTGGTGTGACAGTCAAGCACAAGCACCCTGATGTCCCTTTTCACTAGGCTATCATCCTCTGCTTTCATACACGCCGGGGTAAGATGGTATATCAGAACATTAAAAAAGACGAAAAGACATCCGATGATAAATAAGGAGACTGTAATCGATGAGCATGGACCTGATATCTGACCTCACACAAATCAAAACTAAAGGTGATCGTCACCATGCTTCTGATCATCTTATAATTATTATTAGGTTTGCTAGACAAGTTTCTGCTCTGTTGCAGGTTCGACTATCAATTACTTTCACGTCTGTTGGCAACAGCGAGATTGAGTTACCTTTTCATGGCATTTTTGCTGATAGAACTTTATCTGAGGACAACTTTCACACCTCGCATTTGCTCAAAAAGCCAGTGTCTTGACTACTTAGGCTATTCACAGATGTTCTGCTTCAATCTATGAATTTAACTTTATTTTAAATTACAGAAGTGACCACTTTTGGGTTTCATTCCATAATACATCTTGGACATCTGCATCTTCATACGAATCTACTTTCATTTCCACTGTTTGAGATAGTCAGTCTGCTTATCAAAGCTCTTGCAGAAATACTTCCCGATTCGACTTAATTATGTGCTCGCATTCGCGCGCGAGAGCGTGGACGTGTATGTTTAGGTTTTGGCACTTTCTAGACGTGCCTATGCGTGTGTGCTTGTGTTGTGTGTGTGTGTGTGTGTGTGTGTGTGCGTGTCGTGAGAGTGTGTGTGTGTGTGTGTGTGTGTGCGCGCGCGCAAGCGCGTCTGTGTGTGTGTGTGCACACATCTACACTAACTCCCAACCTCCAGCATACTGACGACTATATCCACCACTGTACTGTCAAGTCACTGGTCAGTACATACAGACAGCTATACAGATACTTCATGTTCACCTATACAGTGGTCTTCTTCAGCTTACGGCACTGTCAGAGGAAAGGTGCACTAGCTAGGAGCAGCACAAGCAAGGCCCTACAAGTCTACCCACACACCTCTGTGCACTGCTGCTGAATCTAGGGACCGCGACAGACCAAGCCTGGGTGAGTGTGGCTGTGTGTGGGTGGAGTGGCGTGACAGACATAACAATGAAAGGACGCGGAAGACGAGGCAACAATAACAAACCAAAACAACAACCACAACCACGAAAACAAACCCCTACAAACCCCACGTATAAATACAGCCGTAGACACATGCAGTACTTACAGCAAGTAAAAATGGAACGGAAACTATATGTACAAAATGAATATATCAACAACCACATGATATTGAAATTTCAACCCCAAATAAATGCCACAAACACACACAACCCGTCAACAAACAAACAAACAAACAAACACGAGAGCTGTCTTGCTTCAAGAACCCGTTTGTCAGAAGATGAAGATGAAACTCCGGCAGACGCAGCACACCCGTCACAGAACACTGGATACTGACCCAGAGCTGACAGGTCAACACTGAGTATTTTGCATACCACGAGAGAGAAGAGTGCGTGTTCTTCACGTTTGGAACTCCACATCAAGAAAGCTACAAGTAACAATCCTGACTTTCTGATCATTATTATTGAGACCCAACTTTAAAAAAAAAAGAGTGTAGAGTATTAACACATCACAAGAAAAGTCTGATGTTAAAAAGAGTTTTCACACTGAGAAAATCAAGTCATATTCGATGATGTTTTTTTTTTTTTCTTCAAAAATTCATTTTTCCCTTTCTCTTTAAAACCAAGGTACTGTAGTACTGTGCTCCAAACTGACTTCACAACAGTTGTGGGTCCCGCGTTTTGCTACCTATTTAAGCTGAAGAGCTGAAATAGCCTTGCTGGAAAAAAGTGCTGTGGTGGTTGACTTGACTGAGAGACACGTGTAGTAGAGTTTCCTCCCCCCCCTAAGTCTTCCTCCACACAGGAGACAGGAAGGTGGGGGTGGGGGTCACGTGCCCGAGCACTGGTAGGAAGGGGGACAACTGTGGCCGCGGTCTCCCACACTGTTGTGCGTCAGCGACTTGAGGTCCAGCGTCACCACCGGGTCAGGGTTGCACTCGCTTTCCTTGGAGAGGGATAGAAAAGAGGAAGTGTTAGGTTTGTTTAGGAAGGATACAATTCATGCAACATTGGGTTTTTAGCAAATTTGTGTGTAGTAAAATGTCAGTTATTTTTTGTAAAAAGAAATACCATAGTTATTATGATCAACATCATATTCGTTAACAGCTCAAGCAATAATTAAAAAAAACCAAAAAGTAGTAAATCGTGAAATTATATAGTACATTACTACATTATGGTAAGTAACATTTTCATTGAGATTTTTTTATATATGATTACATTTCAGCCAAGATATGTCTAACAACAGCACAAGTTTTCACATTTCTACTCGTTATTCAGAAGAAAAAGTGAAAAACGAAAAATAGAAAATTGAAAAAAGACACATTACCAGTGCCATAACACGTTTTATAGAAAAAATAGAATCAAATTTAAGAGCAGAAAAGATTCAAAAAGATCGCATATGATAGAAATTAAAAATTGCACTACCACATAAAAAGCTGAAAGACGTTATTTGTTTTAATAAATCCAGCAAAACCATAATTTCCTTTTTCAGTAAAAAAAAAAAAAAAGCACCAGAAACATATACTTTCCTGTCATAAAAATATATAAGAAAACAGACTGTAGGTGTGGTTGTAATTTTCCAGAACAGAGGAATACAAGCTACAGCCATACACTCACGGCACCATGCAAGCATACTTGCCCTAGTTAAACGGACATAAAACCACCACACTATAAAGCGAAGGAACAGGCAAAGGTTTTGAGAATGAAACAGTATGCAAAGCCCTTTTGTGTGTGTGTGTTGTGTGTGATTTCTGTGCACATTATGTACTGCAAACCACATATTGCAGAGCAGTATTGTAACATATCAGCTGACTTCTAGATACTTCCAGAGTTGCATCTTTCATGACAGTGATTTTTTTTAAAAAAAAAGAGAAAGGAAGCCACTCTTCCATTCTACTCACGAAGATTTTCAGACATGGTGTAAAGATGAATGTCACGTAGGATATTGTAATCGTGAGATTTTTAAGTACACAGTACTCCAAATTTAGGCTTTTACCAGGCTGTCAATTATACACTATTGTATGACAAAGATTAAACTTAAGAAAAAGCTACAATTTGCCGTGAAGGCGAAATTAATGCAACAGAGGCTTTTCGACCATCACCCAAGGAAACAGAGCTGGCACTATTCGCAGGTGTGTCTCGATTTAGAAAAATAACTACTGCGAAGGGCCCTGATGCATGGGAGGTAATCTACTTACCGCCCCATCACATTAGGAAGGCTTGAAAAAAAAGCAGTACTGACAGTGTTTCAATCAGTTCCTTAACCACAAGTAGGGAACCATTGACATTCTAACAATTCTGTCATTCCCCTTCCTTCTCCGCTATCGTCTTCATTTTGGGGGAAAGGGAATTATGTCTTTCTTGTAACTGTTGATTTCCACTTTTTGTTTCTTGGATTTCTTCATTTTTTGTTCTTGGTAACTGTTGATTTCCACTTTTCTTCCATTTAACAGCTTTCCTTTCTGGCGAACGATGACCTGCAAGACGTTTTCGTGAAGGAAGAAATGGAAAAAAAAAGAAGTCAATGAAAACACATCACAGTAAGTTGGAAGAAGGACAAGGGAGTTTTCCTTAAAAAACACATGCAGCCTAACTAGGTCGGCACACCAAGTCACCCAAGAGAGTGAGATACTTCAAATCAAGCAAACAAGCACACATTCAAGCGACAAAAACAATTAGCAAACCTTAAGGTGTCAGCAGATTTGTTTGCGGCAACACTACTTCGAGTACATAACAACATAGAGTAACGAACAGCAATGGGCTAAAACATGCTCCATCTGGGCAGAGCACATGGTGATGGGTATAGAATTTCTAAATTAATTTTCAATGTCAAGAGTTTTTGTTTCTTTTGAAGTCACTACTGTATCTGCACAACCGGTATTTGACTTAGGTCAAAATCTGCATACTGGTATTAGGCTCAGGCCAAATCTGCAAACTGGTATTTGGCTCAGGCCAAAAACTGCACAACTGGTATTCGGCTCAGGCAAAAATCTGCACAACTGCTTTTTGACTCAGGCTAAAATCGGCACAACTGCTTTTTGGCTGAGGCCAAATGCTTTGTCAGTGACCAATATCAGCAGATTGCCAAGGCAACTACACAGCAATGTTGTCATGTTGGAAATGTTACGTTGAGATTGTCTTCAGCCATGACATCTCTTAGCGTAACAATGCTCAGTCTCCATTTATGGATAAAATTATCTGACTTCGAAGTACGGTTGTCTATACGGTATTGTACACCCCTTTTGGCCACAGCAGATTTCTCTGTGTTAAATTCAGGCTGCTTTCCCTGGGGAGAGCACATCGTCACAAGAGCAGCGCAAGCAAGTACTTGAAAACAGCCACACACGCAAACTTCTCACCCTGAATGTACTTTTAGCTGGTAGAGCAGCCAGACTAAGGGGATGGGATAGCTCAGTGGCCAGAGCACACGCTTTCCTCATGCAGCATTGAGCGTGTTTGCCAAGTGGATGGGTGACCGTCTGCACGCCTTGGTTCTAGTACAGTCCCCTAGTGAACCCAGCTGTAAATGGGTACCTGTCCTCTTTAGGGTCAGGGAAGGTAAAGTAGCGAGGGAGAGGAGATGGGCGCCGCCCTCAATATGCTGGCCCCTAGAGAAGCTGAGGCATCTGATGCCTCGCTCCCCTACGACCACATAGGTTATGAGGTACCTTTACCTTTACTTTTACCTAGGCCAGACTGTCCATCCAAAGAGGCGGAAATGTACATGTCGTGTCTGTACTTTCTGATCTCGATTTCACTTGGTTGTGAGAATAAAATCAACTGAAAGATCATGCTAACAAAAGAAACAAAGAAAAAGAAAGAAAGACAATCCAAGTGTAACAAGTATTGAGCCATGTTAGCATATTAAATGGTGATGCTTATACAATAAACATCTAAGACACTGTGTCAATGAAAATCAACACAACACGAACAAGGATGCATGCATGCACGTTCATTCTTCCTTAATCTGTGCCGTGGCACTATTCCATGTGGAGTAGTTTTCCAAGTCTGAAAACTTCAGAGTTATGGTCTGATAATAAAACTGTACACAACACCACAACGCAGACAACGTAAAAGACTAGGGATAGATGCCACTATAAGCAAGCACAGGTACGGCACAAATAACAAAACCATTTTGTATAAGTACGGCGAAGGTTCAAATCAGTCTGGAGAAATTCATATGGTTAATAACGTGTTCGCACTTGTCATAGGCAATGATAAAGAAGAGACTACAGGCAGGTTTATTGGGAGGCGTACTACACAACCATTCCCAAGGAAGAAAAGAGACACCAACAGAAGAAATTCATCACAATCTTGGCACAGCACGGTGCTCAAGCATGCACAATATTCATGCGGAATCCTCCGCTTCCCTGTAAGAAACTGAGACTAAGGGACATAAACAAGCAAGGCACTGCCCCCCACAGTTGTACAGGGGCAAAAACAACAAAAACTCCGACACATTCCACAGGCAGGACGACTGTTAACTACCAGGGAGCTCCAGAGATATAGCGGTTAGGTGGGAACACTGACTGAACAAGGGCAGTGACATCAGTGACCACACAACGTCCATGCCAGTGAGGAAGCTAGCTAGCCAGGTACAAGCTTTCCCAGCCAGCCAAGAGACCCCTCCACCTGGACCTCCCATGCTGACCACACAGTGAACACGACACAGACAAGAGGCGGGAAAGGGGCGGGGGGGGGGGGGGGAGGAACTACACGACATGCCTGGGACTGCAGGTGAGGGAGGGAGGGAGGGAGGGAGGACACGGCAGGGAGGGAGGGAGGGACTTACATCCTCGGAGGACAGATCGCTAGTGGCGCAGTCCCCGCAGGGACGCCAGGACAAGAGGCAGGGTCTGCCCTTGGGGGAGTCGTTCAGCAGCGTGAAATCAAAGACCCGGCCGCCCAGGCCGGCGTCAGGAGAGTGGGGGGACCGGGGAAACTGCCCTGGAACTCCGGACCGTCTGACCACCACCACCACACAGCCAGGGCAGACAGAAGGGAACATTGGACACGTCATGTATGGGAAATCTTCGTCCGATATACCTGCTATGCATGGTAGCTAACAATTCAGATAAGCTGATGGTAACACTCGATCTGATGTTCTTCACCGCTCAACCATCCATCTGTTAAGGCCATTTTATAACGTTACTACGCAGTCTGTAAAATGCAAAACCCACTGTGTGAAAAGAAGTTATCCTTTTAAAACACAGTCCTTGCTAGCTTGCTAATGAATTCAATGCATGATTATATTCTCAAACACTGAATATTCATGCTGGTAGGGCTAAGTTGTGATAAGAACGCCGCCTTTTCTTTTGATTTAACATCCCTGTATTAATAAAAACCCAAACAAGCCAACACAAATCTTTGACGACATGTACTTCATTTTTCATCTAAGATAATTTCAAAATTTCATCTTCATCAGTAATTGTAAGGAAAATAAGCCTATGAACATACAGTGCACCAGGTTAAATTTGTTAAGCAGCTACACTGGTTTGTGTAATCATGTAACCAATTGACTCCATATGTAGGGGCGTTTTTGGTATGTTTCTATATGCTGCATGTCGTGTTTACACCCAGAAAAATGTGCACAGATGTTCCCTCTAAATTGCACATGTCAATGAACTGAAATAGAAAAGGATATGGTTATTATCTTTCTAAAACAAGAGAGACAGAGACAGACAGAGAGATATACAATGAAGAGAGAGAGAGAGAGAGAGAGAGAGAGAGAGAGAGAGAGAGAGAGAGAGAGAGAGAGAGAGAGAAGGAGAGAGAGAGAGGAGAGAGAAGGCAAGGCAGGCAAGGCAAGGCAATTCTTTTATTCGAGGATAATAGATAAGCATCATGTGCTTTTTTACATCCAGTCCGCCTTTCAGGGTTAACATCAAGAGAGAGAGAGAGAGAGAGAGAGAGAGAGGAGAGAGAGAGAGAGAGAGAGAGAGAGAGAGAGAGAGGAGTTCGCAGAAAGTTTACTTTTGAACGAATTATCAACAATCCTTCATTATATGTTCAAGAATAACCACAGATCAGACAGGCAAGACACTGACAGCAATGAAAAGACACTGAAAAAAGAATATGAAAGAATGAAAAGATTACAAAAGATGATATGATAAGACCCATGGGAAAAGAATTTGATACAGATATCTCGCAATTTGCAATACATAAAACAAAGCTTAGCCTATAAAAGCTTTGGATAATAGAGAAGTTCAGGCATGTTCTGAACAAACTGACAAAGAAAATCGAAGAAAGCAAGGGTACACAAAATAGCAAAGCAATAATTTTACCAGTCTCATCAGTAGCCAAACAGATTCTCCTCCAGAAATATCACAACCCTCGGTCACTGGGTTTTTATTTTCGTTCCTCGGACAGAGCTCCGAAGTTCGCCAATGGTAAACCTTTTCGTATGCGACCATTTTTGCCCACTATTAAGGTAGCCTCATTCCGACTTCGGGGATGATATCTTAACACGACACTAGTTTGCATGCGTTTATAATATTTATATCTTTTGTCATTTGTTCTTACCGGCACACAATGGCTTACTCTTCCCAAAGGTAGAACGGATTTAACGTGTACACAAGATGTTATCTGTGCGTTCACAAACAGGACCTCGGTTTACAGACTCATAAGAAGGACTTCAAGGGGGAATGGAGTCAGTACTGATGATACCTCCAGGGGAAAAAATCACCTCAAACAGGCGCCTCAGTGGTGGTTCGAACCCGGGGCGTCAGATTGCGAGCTCAACGCTCTAACCACTGGGCTGTCCTGCCCCCAGGTCACTGGTTCTCCTCTGCTTTATTTATCGTTATGATGGGCTGGGTACCAAGTGTTTATTAAAAGAACCAACAAAAAAGCAACAAAAGCCTCCAAATTTCAATATGAATTTTGTCAGCGTTTTGGATTTGCCGCTTTGTTGATAAGCCCTTTCAGCCGTAGGCCTAGCTAGTAACATTCTGATGGCTCCTGCGATGGAACTGGAACCATTCGTTTTGGCGATTGCCTTTCCAATGGACCATTCCAGCGACGTGGAGACTGCAGGGGGGGGGGGAGAGGAGAGTCTGCTGCATGGGTAACAGCTCGCCCTCCATACTCACTTAACCAGCATTGCGGTCAAAAGCCTAGAATGCAACTCCATAGTTTTCCGAGACTGACAGATGCTTACTACATCAGCTTTGAGAATTATGCTCTTAGCTTTGTTGAAATGCCCCAACTCCACATGGGTCGGTATGTATTATTCTTTTCATTTCGTTTAGAAACAGGACAGTTATTTTGTACAGTACGGTGTAGGCACACAACAAAGACAGCTCTTGTAAAGTAAACAGTAAAAATATCCCTCCATCCAAGTAAGCAAAAAAAAAAGAAAAAAAGACATGTATTTTTTCAGAAGCTTAATACTGCTCCTAAAAAACAAGAATGCGAAAAGCCATCAAAGCAGTGTGGTTTTGCTAAAATAGCACGATTACACGCAGCTGATATCAGTGACTAGATCCGTCAGGCCATCTATATGCCTCAATAATTGTAACATACTTTCGCCTGTCATTGAAAGAGATTGATTTGATTTGATTGATTGATTTGGTTTATTCTTTAATATCGACGATAATGGAATAAGCACTTTTGTGCTTTTTTACATCCAGTCCCCGTGTGTATGCAGTTTTGTAAATGTCATCTGTTCCACCGGCACACGATGGCCTACTCTTACGAAAAGCGGAACAGGATTAACGTGTGCGCAAGATGTTCTGCGTGCGTTCGCACACGGGGCCTCGGTTTAAAGTCTCATCCGAAGGACTTTAGGGGAGAGTGGAGTCAGCACTGATGTTAACTTCAGAGAAAAATCTCCTCGACCGGAATCGAACCCGGGTTGTCAAATTGCCAGCGCAATGTTCAGACCACTAGGCTATCCGTCCCCCTCTTTTCAAATTAATTCAAATCTTTCTTAAATCAAATCAAATTAAATCAATCTCTCTCCTCTCTCCCCTCTCTCTCTCCCTCTCTCTCCCACCTCTCTCTTTCTCTCCCCCTCCCCTCTCCCCCTCTCCCTCCCCCACTCTCTCTCCCCCTCTCTCCCATCCCCCCTCTCTCTCCCCTACCCCCTCCCACCCACCCTTCTCTCTCCTTCTCTCACCTGCAACATTGCCCTCCGAGGCAGGGACGTAGACCCTACTAGGTTTGCAGTTGCCCATCTCTGCCGTGAAGTCTGCCGCGCAGTCGATGGTGTTGGCGGGGAGAGGCTTGGCGCTGCCTACCAAGGACGACTGCAGGTTATTGCTCTCCGCCTTCTTGGTGGGGGAGGTGGGGGAGCAGCCGTTATGGTTGGCGGGCAGCATGGGCGAGGACGCGCAGTCGTTGTTGTTGTTGTTGCTGCATCGCGGGCTGGGCTTCTTCCGCTTTAAAAAATACACAAAACTGCGTTTCCAGGGAGGCGATTTGGAGCCCACCGACTTGGCGGAGTCTAATGCTAAGGTGGGCAGGCAGTTCTTAACTGAGTTCTGCAACAAGGAAGAAGGGCGGACAAGGCACTGAACAACGTGGGTAGGAACAAAATGAAGGGTTAGTTGGTTGGTGCGCTGTGTTGTTTGTCATGATCGTGTTAATTTTTTTTAAAATCAAATAATTATTAAATTCAGGGTGCCAGTAAGAATGATGGTAGTGCAGACATGGTTTAGAATAACGCTTGCAAACATACGCGCACTTGTGAATCTATTTTGTGGTGTGTGTGTGTGTGTGTGTGTGTGTGTGTGTGTGTGTGTGTGTGTGTGTGTGTGTGTGTGTGTGTGTGTGTGTGTGTGTGTGTGAGTGAAGAAAGAGAAAGAAAGAAAGAAAGAAAGAAAGGAGAGAGAGAGAGAGAGAGAGAGAGAGAGAGAGAGAGAGAGAGAGAGAGAGAGAGAGAGAGAGAGAGAGAGAGAGAGAGAGAGAGAGAGAGTTGTATGGCAGAACTGCGTAACGACTTAGTAAGCTTGTGTTCATTTGAGCTTAAACTAACATTCACTACAACAATACATACCACTGTTTTTTCCTTTCATGAATAACTCAACTTTTTCACTCTTCCATATGTTCCCATACTGTACATTGAATCTAAATGATGTGCAAGTATACACTACGAGAACAATTAAAAAAATTGAACTCATTATCTCTCACATAATTATCATCGCAAAAAAACAAGCTTTTACCTAAACTGCAGGAAACTCTCCTGCCGTCTAACTAGCAGCTGGAAACACTCTCTTGACAGTATACAAGAGATTAACACATCAAGACCCAAAAATAACAGGCAGCATCTTTGCAATCGCTATTTTTTGGCATTCCAATTTGCAAGTTTGATTTGAGTAATGCAAGTAAATAGAACAGGTTCAAATTCGTTCTCTACATTTTTGTTTATCAGACACAGCGTGTTTCTGACCTTGTTGAACTGGTTAACAGATAACAGAATGCCCCAGCTTTTACAAGGATGTCCTGACTTAAAAGAAACAGTAAGAATGGCAAAGTAGCACTGGAAACAAACACCTTCCATTATTGTCTGCTTTTGTATGTCAAGACGATTACATACAAACTTGAGAAACTCAAGAAACTTCTGGAACACTGTGCGGTCCTTAACAAAGCATGCTCTTTCTACCAATGTACCACTATACTCAATATATACGTATATATTGTTCCTCGGCTAGAACTCCGAGGTTCACCAATGGTGAGATTTTTGTGTATGCAACCGTTTTCGTTCACCATTTAGGTAGCTGCATTCCGACTTCAGAGATGTGGTCAATAAACTTTTGCAGCCAGGAATCCCATTACTTGCTTTTGTTTGCTACATAAGGCAGTATCCAACAAACACCTTCAATGAAATAAAATGTTCACAGAGAAAGTTTCAGGAGTTTGGTGTTTAAAAAGACCCAATGTTGTTAAATGTCAGGATAAAATCCCCCCCCCTTTCCCCCCAAAATGCAATATAACACATCTTACACACAGCCTGGTCAACAATAACATTTCTTTTGATCATCTGCACATTGTTCAAGGCCATAGTACATTTGAATAAAAAAAAAAGTAATAAAATAGAAATATAGAAATAAATCCTTGAATATACAACGAAGAGATACCTTTAGCAGTTGGTTGTCGCCAAACAAAGACAATACCCATACTGTTTGGAATCAAGGCAAACAAACTACAAATGTAAAGAATGATAATTGGTAATAATAAAAAAGAAGGGGTATGTTTAGGATAAGGACATGGCTGGATTTGGAAAACACTGTGCGGTGTTCATGCTCTATGAATATGTTGTTCAAGTCCACATGCCACCTGCTAGTTTCCTAAACCACTAAAACCTTTTTTCACAACAATATATACACACTAACAGAAGTTTAAAGCACAAGTACCTCTAAAGGTTAATGATTTACTATAAAATCTTCTTAATTCATTACCCCTTACTACTGTCTCAAAGCAGACGTACTTTTGGGTGTCGTTTTAATTTTCTAGAAGACGTCTTCAAGCAAAAGGGTAGACCTAAGACAGAAAAAGTAAAGATAGAAAGAAAGTGTTGTTTGTATCTTTTTTCTAATCGGTCTCCACCTAGGGTACTTTTGTCACCCAGTTTCTTCACTATTACATATCTAGAAGCACGCTTTGCTTTCTTAAGAAGCTGTGTTCACCTATCGATGCGATGATGTTCTTCGACAATTCTTGTTTTAACCCTCAGTTCAGAAAATAAGAGGCTGATTCTGACTCAATTTGACGCACTGAAATTCATCTTCTTTACATATGTAACCATAAAAGAACATTTGTCCACACTAGCTTTCTACAAAGGGATAAAAGAAGTTGGATCTGTACACCGTTTTAGGCAAAATGCTCGGAAAAAGGTGAAGAAATATGAATAACAAGAATATTCTGAGATTTATGATAAAGTGCCAGCAATCTGCTTTAAATGAAGCTATTAATGGCTGTGCTGACTTTAAAACCACATCAGGAGTAACAGCAGTGTTACATAATGTTCGTTATTTGTGGCTGTTGCCCATACTCCATTTCAACATTGTGGATCATCTAGTAAACACTGTCACTTTTATCACTAGCATTACTATACCATCAGTACATCTGGCAGGGAGACTGCCTGTATAGCAACCTTCTAGGGGCCTGCCACATTATGCAGGCATCCATACTACGAGTTAACGTTCGTACATCAAAAGTTCTAACATGGCGATCAGCTCAGCTTTTCAGCACTTCATTTTCAGCACAGTTATCCAATCACACTACGAAAATACTTTCGTGCATTACAACAGAAATGCAAGAAAATTAAAAGATCTTTTCAAGTTCTCAATATGCTCAAGAATCTAAGAATGCTCTGGATTGGTTTGAAGTATTAGGACTGTTGCGTTTATAAATTTTAATCAAATAATGTCGTAATAATAATATAGGCCTCCAAGAGATTCTAAACCTTTCATCACTGCACATACGAACAGCGTAACAGAAAGATCGTGTGTCTTTCAACTGAACTCTCAAATGCATTGTTTTTCTGGTGAATGGCATTCCATTAAAAGTGAACATCCAGTTCCAATGGAAGTATCACACGGACAACAGAAGTATCAATGTGCTGGAAATTATTCACGTTATCGCTCATGCAAACTCAACTAAACAGTCATATAAAACAATACCCAAAAGGAAATCTGTTTCAATCCATAAAAATGTACAAGTTACAATATTAATAGTATACAAACATGCCGAAACAAATCCACGTGACTCAAACTATTATCATCAGACAAAAAAAGAAAAGAAAAATGTTCATTCGAGTACTTGAAAACATGTCGAGTGTAGCAGATGATAAGAGTGACTTTGTTGTATATATATGAAACATTCCACAAACAAAGAGACAAGTTCAGAGGGCCGGGCGCAAGCAAACAAACAAGCAAGTAACGTCTAAACTTCAAAAAGTGCCAAGTATATATGTATACAGGTCTCTAGAAATCTGCCATTTTTTGTTTGGATTCTTTCTTCAGTTACGCACAACACACGGGGGTCGCAGATAAGACAAAGCAGTCAAACAAGAGATCCCTATCTGAAATGAGGAATAATAATAGTAATGATAATAAAAACAGCAGTAAAATACATGACAAATGAAAGAGTGCCGGACATGTGTAGACACTGAATGAGTAGTGGAATTACCTGTGCCTGGGGCTTGGAAAAAGCCACGAAGCCCAATGACAAACAGAAATACAGTAACAAAATACACAAGAATGACAAGAACTACTGTGCTACATCTGAACGTTAGTATACCATTTTCCTCGTCTGACAAAATGAATGAATGAATGACTGAATGACAAATGTCACTAGAAAGTTCTAAATACATGATAACAATAAGAAAAACGCACAAATGTAATGAGTTAAAACATAAAACGGCTCGTAAAAACAACATACAAGTACACTATGTATCACAATAACATGTTGATATTTTGCATAAACATATCATAGTTATAGATTCATATCAATAAGATTATTTCCACATTAAAAAACCACCATACTCTCATATATTCAAATGAAATAAAATCGTTGTATGTGACCCCTAGGGTGCTGGCTTTAACGAATTAAGATCTGACAAAATCTAAATTTCAAGTTCAACACACCAAATTATGAAGAAGAAATGATTAAGTGTCATGGCGATCTTCCATTTACTATCACTTCCAAAGCAACTTTACAACGAAAACATAACGCAGTCATCAGAGAGTAAAAGCAATTCCTAAAGAAAAAACCCAACTGACAGATAACTATCTCAATTTTGTCTTTGCAAAAAGTTAGCCAGGAAATGGGAGTAACGTATCTTAACACTTCACTGTCTCGAAGCAAACCATGACTGAGTTCAGCTTGAAAATGTCTCACGTGTCTGACTGACTGACCAACTATCTACCAGCTGGGCTCCAATGAAATGAAATAAAACAAAAATAAAACCAATATCTACCAGCTGTTCCCCATCACTGACCAATCTATCAGCTTAGCTCCAAAACTGTCCCCCAACACTGACCAGCCTCATGGCTATGGACAGTTCTCTGACTCTTCCAGAAGTCTGACCGAACGAATCTAATGAATGAGGATAGCGTTCTGAAAGATGGACTGAGAAGAATTCTGACCCTGTTCCGTAGACCTAAGGAAGCTATCCAGCAGTGGAAGAGAAATCTGACACTGCTTCCTATGTCCGACAGACTAATTGGAAGGCTGAAGATAAAACTTGAAGGACTGTTTTGTCCCTCTGCTCAAACAGTTGACAACAGTAATGAAAATTTCGCCGCTGAAAATACATAAACTGTGCAGGAAGGGAGCCGGCCTAAACAGAATGGAGACAGAGATTAGGCTCGGCTGAAAGACGGCCGGAGGGACAGCCAGGAACACTGAGGACTGGGTATACTGCTGAATAAGGTAACTGCATACTGGAACCGTTGTGAGAGGGTAACGCTGCATGCATAGTAAAGTGACAGGCCTTGATCTTCTTAATTAAGCGAGCCAGCTGTGACTTCAACTGGTAGGAAAGAACGAAAGCAAAACTTTCAAATACACAACATGAAATTATTTAATATCTAGAGCGAGATTTAGAGCAGAAAAAAACGGACTGGCAGGATACGCCTTCGAAATCGTGATTTTTTAAAAGTGAAAAGCGTACACATGTAACAAGATATGCAATGATGATGACATTCCAATGCCTTTTCTATAGTAGCACAACAAAGACCACCACCCTCCTTCTTGTACCGTCATAGTCTACTTCATTGGTACTTTATAACATTTCAGAATTACCAACACAGCTACCTGGAAAAAAAAATAAACAAAAACCCTAAATAAAAATGATGACGCCACAGACATTGACAAACATTTGTTTTATCATTACAGCCAATCTAGTTAGTGTAATCCCTGTACGTCACAAAGCACACGACTGACAACAGTAAACATATGCTTAGTACTCCAGTGCCTGTTGTTTTGTGAAAATCCATACTGCTCTACACTACACGACACATTTTGTAGCGGACTGTTTTGCACACCACATTTTCCAGTTATATACACCGTGCCATTTTTCAGGCTGCCGAGTTCATACATGCAGTTTGTTATCAGCCAAGTTATCCACAGCTCGTCACAACCTGGATATACCATGCGCGGAGCCAAACACTCAGGGTCCGCAACTCGCATTCAAGCTATGTTGTTAAATGTTTAAATACTGGATGCATATGCGTGCGGTCGTAAAACAAATTTTTTTTTTGTTTTTTAAACACGTCTCTGTTATGCGAGCACCAGGTAACTTGCTTTTATTGAAAGATAATTTCAACTCATTATTTAAACCAAGAACACTACGCTTACAACAAGGTTGTTCGTTTTTTTTTTTCGCAAGGTCGCATATTATGTCAGTACATGACGCAACAGACTTCTGTAGTTGCAACAGGCACTGAGCAGCAACCTTTGCTTCAGGCGACTGTTTACACTAGCTTGTGTTTGATCAATAGATAATTATTGGCTGCTCATGAGAGCTGACAATACACCAGTTATGACAGAATGATGAATAAACCACACAGGTTTGGTAGGTCCACATGATGAGAAACAGAATGACAAAAAAAAATTGATACTGCAACTTCAAGTCAAATTCGTTCTCTCTACAAAAATGGCTCAGAGATTGTCACTTTTGTCTGTCTGTCTGTTTGTCTGTATGTCTTTCTATCTCTCCCTCTTTGCAATCTTGCTTCCGCACACCCAATATAAACACGAAATATCCAACATTATTTACCACCTACGACATTTATTCTTTTTTATATATGATTTTAGGATATATCAGTGAACAAAAAAATTGATTCATACTTACTAGCACGGATTATACAGCCGTCACTGTACCAATACTTATCGCACACACATCAACAAAACTCACCAAAAGTAATAACATAGAAAACAACCGATAAAATGTTAGTTGCCCATGTACAGATACGGACAAGACACACGGCACCAGACAGTAAGAAAGGACAGACACACCGAGAGAAGACAGGTGACGCACCTGTTGGGTTTGTCTCTTGGGTTGCTGTGTGATCACATTGTTGCACACAGCTGATTTGGTTTCCGTTTTCAGCAGCAGTTTTTCACAGTCTTTGTCTTCTGTAACAAACCACTCCATGACTTTCACAGTGTCTTCAAAAGAAAAAGAGACATTCCCTGGTTTTCCCCTAACATCTCTCTCTCTCTCTCTCTCTCTCTCTCTCTCTCTCTCTCTCTCTCTCTCTCTCTCTCTCTCTCTCTCTCTCTCATCATTTTCTTAGTCTTCTTTCCTGCGACAAATCTTTTACTACAGTTCTTTCACGTCTTAGACTGAAATGACCAGTCCCTTAACTTTTTAAGAAGTAATTATAATCTGAAGGTACTGGGGATGGAATCCGTACAAATGTTTAACCAAGGTGACCAATTCCCCCAAACGGACAGCTCAGTGTATACTTGACATCGTAGTCTTGCTAAATTTGTTATTGTTGTTGTTGTTGTTGTGCGTTCCCCGGCATAACACACCAGGGATCACCCAGAACGCACACCCTGACTCATCCCTCAGGGATGAGATTGAAACTGCACACTGAATGAGAAGTTTGCGTGTATGACTGTTTTCAAGAACCTCGCCATATAGGCAGCCATACTCCGACTTCATAGGATTTTTCTCCTTTAAAGGAGAGTGCAGGTTACGTTAAGAGCTTGTCGTGGCTGAAGGCAATCTCAACACAACATCACAACTCAAGTGTGGGCCTTGGCAATTAGCTGACATCAATAACTGACACATCTTTTGGCCTCGGCTATGGTTGAAGACAGATCGTATATTAAGTTTTCTAGCAGCTAGACTGTCCAGTCCCTTTGAAGAGAAAGTATCATTTGTGTTCTTCAAAAGATCTAACAGAATTCGTCTTTAATGTTCACAATGAATCTGTAGCTTTCTAGGATTTTTTGACGAAAAAAAAAGTTGCTTCTAATACTCTCGCAATAGCTATTTAACAAGATCTCTTGCTCCCAAACTGAAAAAGACACATAACTGCTGCCATTTCTTTCCTTCTTCCAGGGTCTAAAAAGAAGTTGGGTGCCTTTAGACTTACTAGCTAACTAAGGTAATATTGAAACATCTAAGAGGTAGAAACTACCAAACAAACATGCAAACAAAGCCCACTAATATGCCGGATAAGTGACTGGAGCTTAAATCAAACTGGTTGCACTAACTTAGAGAAGGAGATGATCGCTAATAAAACATATAAAGGACTATGCTTACGACTATGTGTTCACTGTGACGATATTTTTTTTCTCATAGCCTCGTCAACGATTAGGTGAATTGTATAAAACTGTTGATAAAACATATACAGGACTAGGCTTCCGACTATGCGTTCACTGTAACGATATTTTCCTACATTGTCTTGTCAATGATTCATGTGTACAACTGCTAATAAAACATATATACGACTATGCTTACGACTATGCGTTCATGGAAAACGATATTTCTCTACATAGTCTTGTCAAGGATTAGAGGAAATGTGTACAACTGCTAATAAAGCATAGGACTATGCTTACGACTATGTGGTCATTGAAACGGTATTTTTTCTACATAGCCTCGTCAACGATTAGACTGATGAAGTGTGCAGAACTGCCCACTCCCCCCCCCTCCCTCTCTGCTTCTACCAGGGTGGACCTTGGCCTTGCTGGCCGGGATGGCTTTGTCGCCAGAGTCTTCCAGGTGGTCAGAGTCCCGCCACACGTCAACAGCGGTCAGCAGCAGTAGGCTCCAGGCTGCACACCCCCCTCCAATTAACCAGTGTGTAGAAACAATTATATTCTTTTGCTACAACACGCCATCCCAACAATGCACACTTTGGGCAATGGAGGACGGATAGCCTGGTGGTCAGAACATTGCGTCGAATTTGACGACCCGGTTCGATTCCCGTTCGAGTAGATTTTTCACCTGGAGTTAACATCAGTGCCGACTCCACTTTCCCAAAAGTCCTTCGATGAGACTATAAATAAACTAAGCCCGTGTGCAACGCACAGATTATTGCCCTCACGTTAAATCCTTCCACTTTCGTAAGAGAGGCATTATGTGCAATGACAGAGACAAATTTACAAAACTGCAGACAGGGACTGGATGTAAAAGCAATATGCTTATTCCGTTATGCCTATAAAATAAAACATAAATCATGTCTGCATCGAATTACTGTAAAAGTCAATGTCTTCTGTCATGTTTTGCTTATTGTCAAAGTACAGCCCCCATCCCCCTTCACTCGGTTGGTATTGCATTGTGGCCTTCTGCAGCAAGACCTATCAAATTACAGTACAATAGGTTAGTTCCTCCAGTACATTACTACATACATACATTATGGTAAACTCATTCAAAACATTGGACATACGAAGGAACTCATTACAAAACTGCATCCAGCCAAGTATGATTTCTGCAAAGAGAGAAATGAGAGGAAAGGTACTGACATTGGATGTTAAACGGCATAAAGAAATAAACTGCTTTCAATGGATGACCAATTATACAGTGATATGACTTCCATGTAGAATCGGGCAAGTACACACACACACACACACACACACACACACACACACACACACACACACACAATTATATATATATATTATAAATTAATACACACACACAAACACACAGATACACACTACGCGCGCGCGCGCATACATATTATAAAAGGACAGAGACAGACAGAGGGAGACAAAGATGCAGAGAAAGAATGATCAAGTCATGAAGTCATGATGGGAATGTATAATGGACACCTTAATCATGAACTCATCAACAACGCTAATGATTTTCATATATAAATAAAAAGTAAATAGATAAATAATAATAAATAATAAGTGTGTATGCGTATGTTCAGAGAGACAGAGAGACATAGGTACAGTGACGACAGAGACAGAGACAAAGGAAGGACAAGACAGAGAGACTGACTACGCGTAGGAAAAGTGATAATTACATAAAGAACACCATAGTTATGAGCTCATACAACACTCTTCAAAATCTCATATTCACGCAGAGAAATCTGCTGTGACATAAAGGGGTATGAAAATGTCTATAATTATTCCCTGACTGATTGCTGACTTATAGAACAACAAAAAAGGAACACTCACTGTGCGGGTTCAGAATTACACTTGCCCACATCGTTGCAACAGTGGGCGGACTTCTTGCCGCCTTTCCCGTCCCCGTGATCGGCGGAGCCGGCCTTCAGCTTGGGCAGCTTCTTGCGCGCCTTGGGCAGCTTGTAGGCGAAGCAGGGCAGCGTGGGGGTACTGGCGGACAGCGGGGAGGCGGAGGACGCCTCGCCCTGCTCCCCGGAGTCGTTGTCCGAGGAGTTGAAGAGCTCGAACTCGTCGCTGTGGAAGCTCTCGATCCGCGCCAGCGGGGAGTGCAGCACCATCCAGGAGAGCGGCGTGGTGGGCGTCTTCAGCTTGCCCCCTGCAGGGTCACAGACCCTCTCTTCTGGGAATGGCTGCCGCCGCCGCTGCTGCTGCACTGGGACTGGGACCCTGCCGATCCCCGCTTGTTCCGCTTCACCACTCTGCGGTGACCGGCGTGGGTGGTGGCGCTGCCGCCGCAGGAGCCACGTAGGTCTTGGTCATGGGCGGCTCCAGGCAGGGTAGGGGTAGTGGGGCGAGGTGTTGAGCACCTCCCGTTTAGCGCCGCTGTCGTTGAGCGCGGCCAGGTAGGGGGGTTGTCCTGCCGGCTCTGGTTCGCCGTTAAACACGGCGTCCTCCTCCTCCATCGTCACGTCTACTTCATTGGCGATGAAGATCGTCCTCGTCCTTCACGCTCCCTGAGATGCCTGTGGCCCCCACCAGGCCGTCCAGAGTCAACGCTCGCAGGCCCGGGCTCCAGACCGCCGCCCAGCCCCTCGCTTCCCTCCCCTGCCGCCACCGCGGTGCGCCCCCTGGCAGAGTCTCTCACGTCCTGGGAATCCAACAGACGCGAGGCTCCCGACAGGGGCGAGTCAGTGGGCAGGCCCGCTTGCATAGCTGTGGCTCCCTCCTCCCCGTCCGACAGACAGACGGTCCGTCCCGGTGCAGGGAGAGGGGGTGGGGGGGCACTTGGTGGTGAAAGACGGGCCGCTGTGTGCAGTCCAGCAGGTGCAGGGGCTGCACGAGGGGTCCGCTGCCCAGGGCGACGCCCTCAGGCTGGTCAGTAGGCGAGGCCAGCAGGTTCACCTCGCTGTCCCCCAGCAAGGACTCCGTGCTCCACGAGCTGTGCGAGTCCCTGCCCGAGTTGGGCAGGGCGGGCAGCTGCAGACGGTCACTGACTGAGGGACTCTGCAGGCTGGGTCCTCTCCAGTGCCTGGCCTGTCTGACACAGCAGCGGCTGCAGCACTGCCCTGAGCAGGAACAGCGCTGGGCTTGGCTCTGTCCGCCACGTGCACCTCCGCATTGGTCAGCGATTCTTTAGCGTGACCAGCAGCGCCCTTCACTGGGGCAGGGGCCAAACTGTCTACTGAGGAAGGTGAGAGAGTTGGAAGGGTTCTGGGCCTTGACAGGCGGACTCTTTTTCACCGCGAGTTCTCAGCCTGTAAGCCGGCGCCCACCTTAGCGTCGGGCACCTGCAACACGTTGGAAGTTCGGCCCCATACGCCACAGCCAGACGAGGCGGCGGGCCCCAGACAGCGTGGAGGGAGACGCCGTCGCCAGGCTGTCCGACTTGGCCCCTTGCAGTCGGCTAGGACCCTGCTTTCCGCGTCGGCCTGCATGGGAGTGTCCACGGAGCCGGAGCGCTGGAAGGCGGAGCGTTTCTTCTGGCGAGGGCCGAAGGAGCGAGCCCTCTTCCTGGACAGCTTGAGGGAGGACCCTCGGTGCATGCGGGGGTTGGTGACGTCACCGTCCGCGTGAGGGGAGGTGGCCGCGTGGTCCGGGGACAGCAGGTGGGGGCTCAGTCTGCCCGTGGAGGGCGGCGACAGGTGGCGCTGGTTGCTCTGCTGATGCTCTCCCTTCTCCGCCACAGCCGCGGCGGCGGCTTGTTGTTGCTGCTTGTTCCAGGTTGTGTCTCTCCATGTAGTCCTGTCAGGACAACAGCACGGCTTCAGCACAACACCGCTGTCTCCAGCGACAACGTGAAACAGGGTCAAAGCTTCTACCTACCTTACTTACCAACAAAAACCAACATCAACAACAGCAACAACAAAAATCATTATAGCTCACCAAAACTTCCTCCCACAATAGCATTCCCCCCCCCCCCTCCGAACAAAACAACACACCCCCCCCCGAAAAACAAACAAACCCAACCCCCCACCCCCCCCCGAAAAACCCACAACAACCAATCCAAAAACAAACCGCCAACACCCCCCCCCACCCAACCAACTCAAAAGCAAAGAGAAGGAAACCAACAAAACAGTGTGACGGTGTTGATCTGACAAGCTTAGCAAGGATTTCTGTGTCTGAATTCAGCTTTCACTGTCAGATCGGAGTTCAGGAGTGGCACAATGCGGTGGGAACTTAGATGCCAGGTTATCCAATGGAATCTGCAAGAATAATTTTTTTTCTTTCTCCCTATGAATAACAACCATTGTGTGTAAATGCAAATGTGCATATGCAGTGTGTGTGGGCGCGCGCACGTTTGTGTACGTGTGTATGTGTGTGTGCATGCGTGTGTGTACGTAGGCCCTCACATCCGAGTGGATATGAGTTTCTTCTACAGAATGTTTCCAGAGACAACTGTCTTGTTGCCGTGGGTTCTTTTACGTGCACTGAATGCATGTTACTCGTGAGCCTCGTTTCATCATCTCATCCGAAAGACCAGCACCCAGACCACTACTCAAGGTTCAGTATGGGCTCAAACGGAGATGGAACCTGCAAATCTCGCTTCCTTTGCGGGTACAGGTGTGTTACCTCGAAAGAACCATCTTCTTCCACAACACGAGGGAAAAACACGCAACCATTTAAACATGGTTTCCAGTGCTGCAAAAGAGGGGAAATACAAGTGCACCACAGCGGCAAATGGATTTTTTCCCTCATATACCTTTATAGAAAGAAATCATCGATTGACATTTTCCTGTGTTGGTAGTGTTGGGATTGTAAGCATTGCAAACCAAAAGATTAGGGATGATTTGTATGTACAAAAGGTAGGGACACTGTTTTTCCAATATAATAAGTAAGCTACTCGTTTCAATTAATTTTTGACATTAGCACACATCTTAAAGCTACACTTAATCTACGCAAGAAACGTGCAAAGGTAAGCTTACCTTTCGTCTTTCGTGTGAAATGAAATATGTATTCTATTTATAATGATCGATTACTTTTAATCCTAGACACAGGTGCAGTAATATAGACATAAGGGACATCAGTACCTCTATAAAGGCACAATCAAACAATTTTAAACCAATGACATTTACACATCTTACCAACCAGCGCATGATTAATGACAGGAATAAGGGGAATAACTGGAAATTATCAATAAAGAATCGACACCTTAAATTGTCGATACACCCGTAAGTTTACTAGTGTACATAGAAGCAAAGGCAAAAGTAAAACGTGCAGAGACACACACTCATACCCTTTACTAATCCACCTTTGGTTTTGAGAAGACAATACAAACGATAGAAATGTACATTAGGGTAGGTACTTCAGAGAAAAAAAATCGTATGTCTCAACTCTTTCGTAGGCGCAATAACGCATTGTGACATACATGACAACACAACACATTCAACAAATTCTTTGAACATTCAAAATGCTGCTTTCTTCGGCATGCAGTGCTGGTAAACGAAATGTGGACAAAATAAACTGCAAGAGAATGACATGATTGAAATATGCCTTTTGGCTTTACGCAAGTTATCAGACATAGCAGTGTAAAAGACATTCACATTTTCTGGTTTCCTTGCATATTCGGTCAGTTACAACCATTTCACATGTCACAATGATAATAACAATTTTGCAAATTACAACGGTGCACACACGCTCACGCACATACGCGCAAACCCGTACACGCGCGCACATACACACAGTCTCTTTAACTGACTCTCTCACTCACTGTACTAGTAAAACTATGTTTGTTTCATTCTGATAGAGACAGATAATTAGGATTTTTTTCTAATCTACTCTATGAGCTTCGAACAAAATAATCAGTAGCAGCTTCAGTTTCGCCGTACTCATCACTTGAAATGATTCTACAGGGGGAAAATCACAGTATTATAATATATATATATATATATATATAATATATATATATATATATATATATATATATATATATATATATATATAATATAATATATATACTAATGGGTAGGCCCTGCACTTGTGGCGACGCGCTCTCCCCGGGGAGAGCAGCCCGAATTCCACGCACAAAATCTGCTGTTACATAAAGTGGTACGAAATAAAATAAAAATAAAAGTTTTGTACAGCCATAATTATAGAAAAGACTTGGAGACAGTGTGTGCGTGTTTGTGTGCGAGTGTGCATTGTGTGTGCGTGTATGTGTGTGTTTGTGTGTGTGTGCGTGTGTGTTGAATGTGTGTGTGTATTAGAGAGAGAGAGAGAGGAGAGAGAGAGAGAGAGAGAGAGAGAGAGAGAGAGAAGAGAGAGAGAGAGAGAGAGAGAGAGAGAGAGAGAGAGAGAGAGAGAGAGAGAGAGAGAGAGAGAGAGAGAGAGAGAAGAGCTTTATCATGTATAAAAGTTTCAAACATGAGCAAATAGGTGTGTTTATGATCATCTTGACAACCCTACCCTGAAGCAATTATCATACAGTTATGACAACTCTGCCCTAATACAATAAAAAGAGAGGAAAACCCGAGTATCATCGTCTCCCTTGTGACTCTATCTATCTATCTATCTATCTATCTGTCTATCTGTCTATCTATCTATCTATCTATCTATCTATCTATCTATCTATCTATCTATCTATCTTCTGTCTAGTCGTCTGTCTGTCTATCTATCTATCTATCTATCTACCGCTGTCTGTCTGCTGTCTGTCTGTCTCTGTCTGTCTATCTATCTATCTATCTATCTATCTATCTATCTATCTATCTATCTATCTATCTATCTATCTACCTGCTCCTGCCTGCCTGCGCCTCTGCCTGCCTGCCACTGCCTGCACCTCGCTCTGCGCTCCTCCTGCCTGCGTCTGTCTGTCTCTGTCGTCTGTCTCTTCTGTCTGTGCTGTCCTGTCTGTCTGTCTCTCTTCTGTCTACCTACTACTACTACCTACCTACCTACCTACCTACCTACTACCTATCTACTATCTATCTATCTATCTATCTATCTATCTATCTATCATCTATCTATCTATCTATCTATCTACCTGTCTGTCTGTCTATCTCTCTCTCTATCTATATGTCTAACTATCGGTCTATCTACCTGTCTATCTACCTATCTATCTACTCACACACGCAAACACACACGCATACACGCACGCAGGCAAGCACTTACGCACCCACCCACACACAATGTGAATACCAATCCCCAATGTTAAGAAAACAAAACCAAAACAGATGCAGCATTATTCAACAGGACTGAGGCAATCACACACTACAACTTCATCCTCATAACCAGCATACGACTTTAAAAACAATGCGATATTTTTCAATGCTGATTACATTCAAAATAACATGGAATTTTAGAAAAAAGGGGATGAGTATGAGGGGTGTGTCCCCCCGCCACCCCACCCCTCATCCTCCACCGTCGATCCTGATTTCAACACAATAAAGGAAAGAAAATTCACAAGTGGGTATACAGCATGCAACAATGGCTACTATAACAACAACTTAACAGTGTGACTGTAAAACAAAAGAAAACAAACAAAAAAACTGTAAGACAAAAGAAAACAAACAAACAAAAAACCCCAACACAAATCTCCATCTAAGCATGCAATTATCTACTATGCCGTGCTAATGACTTCAGTACTACTAAAGCTAATTACATACTACGTGGGCAATGTCTACATTGCATGCACGCTCACATCGACACTATTTCAGTTTTGCGTACAAACATCAGAAAAACCACACTCTGTTCTGGTTGCGCTTTCGATTGTGTTTAGTATTCTATACAACAAAAAAACGTAAAAGATTTTTTTTAGATATCTGGATTCTTAGAGAAACGGACTTCCCCCCTCACTGATATGTCTGAGAATGTCAACACATTTGCCCATTGTCTTAGATGGAGAAGAAAACAGAGATAATCATCCCTATATTCAGAATTTTCAGCGCACACACACACACACACACACACACACACACACACACACACACACACACACACACACACACACCACCACACACACACACACACACACACAACACTGAAACTGTCCTCTAAGGACTGCTCGACGCGCTCCAATACTGCTAACATCTGGGAATTTCCCCCTCCAAAGCACCCGACCACCATAGGGGTCTAGTCATCGGGGGTTGATAGTGGCCACTCAATGGCTGAACATGGAGGCGAGAAATTTGCCCAATAAATTGTAAAATATTAACTTTTTCATTTTGAGGATAATGGAATAAGCACTCATGTGCCTTTTTACATCCAGTCCCCGTATGTATGTAGTTTTGTCAATGTTGTCATCCGTTCCCACCGGCACAGAATGGCTTACTCTTCTGAAAAGCGGAACGGGTTTTAACGTTTGCGCAAGACGTTCTACGGGCGTTCGCGCACGGGACCTGGTTTGTAGTCTCATCCGAGGAACTTTTAGGGGGAGTGGAGTGGGCACTGAAGTGAACTCCAGAGGCAAAAATCCTCTTGAACGAGATTTGAACCCAGGTGAGCAGATCATGAGTGCAATGCACATCACTCTAACCACCAGGCTATCCCATCCCCTTTCAAGTCAGAATGTATGATGGAAGCTTTGTCGGTCCTATATTTGAAAAAGGTATGTGTGTAATATTGCGTCCCCCTCCCAACTCTTTATTACTACCCTTACGCAATTACACAAAAGTGACAAAAAAGAAAAACCAACAACACAGAACTGTGACATTGCTTAAACAAAGCTAGTGCTAAAATAAGATGAAAAGGCCTAGAACTACAAGTATGCTGATTCTACCCGGTGCAGTACTAAAAAGAGAAGTAAAATGTAAAGAAAAGGTAAAGAAAAAAGTGCTCAAAGTAAAGACAAATGTGCCTAATTGAAGGTGCAATATGAATTAAAAACCAACGGTTTAAACGTGTAAGAAAAGGCAAGAAAGCAATCATATAATCATAATAAGAAAAGTGCAACTGAAAAATCTGTGTGCACACGTGCTTTTGTAGACCATGTGTATAGTAAATATATACATAATGTCTATTTTCTATATAAAAAAAGCAAAACAGTAACCGACCAAAAGTGATAAAAACATAAAAACTAATCGATGGCATGCACACCTGCACATACTGGGATGCATAATATGCATGCATATTCCCATAGAGACAGGTTGGTTTTCTTTCGTGCCAGTTACTATTGTAACATCTCCCTGCCTACTGAACAATCTGAGGAAGACAAGGCCGACCATCACTTTCGGACAAACGAGAACACGAAGTATATGGGTAATAGAAATTGCCAGAAAGTTACAAAAGTAGTACTAGCTATTGTCTCAGAGTCCATCTTATAAAAACATGTAATTTTAGCAAAGAGTCTGGGCCTACATTTCGCTAAATAGTGGGAAACATGTTCATTCATGGTCACTTTGAGAAATACCCGTCTGCAGTTTTTATTGATAGTGCTCTTGTTTGTTTCGGTTTTGTTTTCATTATTCAGTTTGTTATCATTATTCAGTTTGTTATCATTATTCAGTCCACACTGGATCTCAGCCAAGCTGGTTGTCCTACCCGAAAAGTGACGGCAGTTATTGCAGCACACACCCTATACAAATATCTCAAGTAGTCAGCCATTTTGCAAATTTCTGTTTTAAACTACCGTTCAATAGTTCTTACATCATGACATATGCCTGTAACCGCATCTCCTGATGTGAAAGGATACAAGAGTTAAACTGCAAAGTTGAAGCTGAATCCAGACTAGTGAGGGAACGGCTGAAGAAGCCGGCACAAAAGGAAAGCTGATACAAAACGACAGATAAGTGATAGAACACAAGAAGTAAGTGTCTGTCCCTTCAGATAGATGGAATCCCCATAGTGCTTCTGAGCGCAGAAAAGCAAACGGGTTTGTTTGAAAGAATAAAATAAAAACAAGGTTTTCCTTCTCAAACAACGCAAAATCACAGGAAAGGTCTTCAATCAATATGCAGTAAAAATGACCGTAACACCTGAATTTGAGAAAATCAATCGAACACTTAATATTGGACCCTCCCCCCTCCCCAAAAACGCCAATATAAACCGACAAAAAATGACAATAAGGAGCAATCATTTCTATAATAAAGGCACATACACGTTGATCTTGGAGTTATCTAGCCTTTCACATGCTAATTTTCGTTCCTGTTCACGAGTTAACGTTCCTGATAATGTCAAAATAGACAGAATATTCAGAATAAAGCAGGATTATTAAGCTTCGTCTCAAACGAAGCATCACTATTCCTAAGAAAAAGAGAACATTTTCACTTCAATGTAAACGACTGCATGCAGCATTGGATTTCTCCGACTGATGATAGTATTCTAAATGAGTTTTCAGTTCAGAAAATGCGTTTTAAAAATCCGCCACCCCCCGGGTTTTTTATTGGTCATACTGATGCAAGAACTGGGAAAGGAGACACGGGGAAGGAGAAGAGAGAGAGAGAGAGAGAGAGAGAGAGAGAGAGAGAGAGAGAGAGGAGAGGAGGGAGAGAGAGGGGGAGTACTATTTGCTTTCGTCTATAAAATGGACCTAAGTTTAGGTTTGCAAATCACTGAGCAAACAAAAATGCTTAAATTGTGCCAGAGATGTGGGTGTATTTTGTTATCAAATCAGCTAAAAAGAAAGAACTCTGAAGTCACAAACACAGATCCATGCACACCACAGAACACTTTGAAACTACAGGTAGAAGACAGTCGATTGAAATATAAACAACTGAAAGAAAAATACCTATAACTACACACATACACAGACACGCACACAAACGCGTGCACGTTTTCTGAAATTTGTTGGTCTCTTTTCTTTTCGTAAACAGTCAAAATAACTTGCAAAACCAAAAAACTCATGGTGACTATTTCTTATCGCAATGAAAGGCTCTCTGTGCACTAAATTACCAACATCCAGGGATGAATATTTTTCTACTGCTATTGTATTGTATGCATCGCCTTCGGGGTGAGAGAGAGAGAGAGAGAGAGAGAGAGAGAGAGAGAGGAGAGAGAGAGAGAGAGAGAGAGAGAGAGAGAGAGAGAGAGAGAGAAGAGAGAGAGAGAGAGAGAGAGAGAGAGAGTTACCCCACCGCCAAATTGTGTAGTAGACAAAAATTGCCTTTGGATGCCGATTTTAATTACCTTTCAAATCCTATACTATTAGTGGTCACAATAAATATGTTTTGTTTAACAGGTACAGAGAGCTGCTGTCTCTCCCTCTGACCCCAAAAAGAAGATATTCCCGCTAATCAGAAAAAACCCACACAGCGAACAGAAGCAGAGATTTAGATAGAAATCAAAGGACGGCATAGCATGGTTGATTTCAACAATAAGTTACATTGATGAAAGGTTCGCTTTCAGAAACAGATATTTTACATCGTCTCATATTCTGCTTTTGTTTAGATTGCCTGAAACTGGCCGGGAAAATAAATAAATAAATAAATAAATGAAGTGGCAATATTTATACGGTTCTAAAAAAAGAAGCACAGCACCACATATAGAAGAAGATGGCCAATATTTGGACAATATTTTGATACCAAACACAAAAAATCGCGTAGACTATAGGAGAATTCTGAATTACAGTTTGCGTCATGGCAGCTTCTGTTGAATCCAAGGTGTATTTTTTAAGAATGTGCAGACCTACCAGAGCCTAAGTTGCTTTCCTGTATATAAACAATGCAAAATTACAAGGGCTGTGGATAACTGAACAAGCTATCATGACCAATGCTGAATTAGCGCACTGGACAGCACTCGGTGAACTTATTTGCAGACGTTTTCAGCAAGTTATGGAACAAGCTACGCGCGATGCCATCTTGGGAAACTGAAAATTGAAACCCATATATCTGAACATCATGACTCACAACTTGTACATGAAATACCTTTTTTTTTCGATATGAGATACCATTTGTTTCGATACTGTTCATGTACAACTTTAACTGTTATTATGCAACCTTCCAACCTTGGAATCTACACAAGCCAGTCAAGTACTTAACATCACATGTGTTTAGTGTTTCGGATTTCGCTGACGGAACATTTTCATACACAGAGGGGATTGTGTGCAAAACAAATAGTATTATGAAGACATCAGATGCTGATGGATATAGTTAGTAAAAAGAGTTGTAAATAGTGGAGTAAATATAGCTGAAGAAATGTAACGCGCAGCAACAATACTAAAAATGCATAGTAAGCAAGACATTGCACAACACACGACAAAAACAGCACCAAAAAACTGCAATGCATAACAAACATGATAGCCAGAAGTAATGCATATATGTCATTAATACCTTTCTTCTTGTTAATCAACCACAAAGAAATACATGCACATTGATGTTAAAGAAAAGTGATTATTCCTCCACATAATCAAGAAGTGTACAAGGACATAACCGGTGGTGGTAAATGGATAAAATTTTCCAGATATTAACACATATAAAACACATGTTGAAATACGTTGTTCTCATGAACAAAGATGCTTACACATAGAAAAATTACGGACATGGAGTAAATGTTAGTAAAACTGTAAGTTCACGATACATCAGATGGATAAAAAGACGACCCTGAATATAGGAAAGACAAGCTGGAATATGTCAAGGCATACACTGACATTAGCAACGATAAGAAAGTAGGACATATTAAAGGCAATGTATGAAAAAAGCACAAGCATGACAATGCAGATTCTGATCATGAGCAAAGTCCTTTTTTCTTGCTGGCTTATGGGAACTATGGCATACAGTTCACAACCCACAAAAAATGCATCTTTATACAAAAACTACCATATCTGTATGGTTAAGGCTTAGAGGGATCTTTATTTTGGCAACGAAAACTCAGGGCTGTATTCGGGATAGGGAGACCACTGTTTCGTAATGCCTCAAACACCACTCTGATTATCTAACCATAACCGCTCAATCCCCTAAAGATAGATAAACACACTAGTATTGTGATGCAATGCCCAGACTGGCACAATACAGCTGCGTGTCATCTACTTAACATGTACAATTTTGTGAGGTGTTGCGTACATCACTTAGCCAACAGTGTATCAATCTAGCTTAATTGGTGCACAATCTTATGAACGAAAAAGTAGACCTTTTGTTGTCAAATAATAGATAGAGCCTCAACACTGTTTGGATCTGCTGGATAATACTGTGATCTTAAAAGTTAAGTAAGAAAGCAAGCAAAAAGACTTCGGGATCTTTGTACTGGGTCTAAATGTGGAATTTTTCTATGTGACTACTAAACATAGCTTTGCGAGATGGATTCCGAAAGCACTCTTGCATTTTTCTTTAAACCTTATTCAAAAGCGTACTATTTGAAGTATATGACTTCAATCTGAAATGAGTGGGCTGTAATGTGTAAAGCTTTCTATGAGTATTTACACACACCCATATCTACTAGTTTTAATATGGTTGAAATTTGTGCAATCCCATGGATTTTTCTCTCTCGAAATAAGAATGTTTGAAGTCTTGAAATTTCAAACCAAGAGCTATTTTTGTCGGAGATCTCAGAGCGATTTCGACGGGCGTTTTATTTTGGGGAGATTTTTTAGAGTCCATACTCCACAATCAGCCTCTATCTTCTCCTGGCTCTACCCTTAAGCTGTTCTAACATTGACCACGGCCATGGGACATCGTAGATGATGCTGTGGGTACGTTCGATAACAACGGCTTTTTGTGTTGCCGGGATTGCCTCGGCAGTGTAAAGCTACTGTTTGAACAGAAATTCTATTATGGGGGTTCATGATAGGTGCCCTCCGTGTAATGGATCAGAATATCGACTATCAAGCACTACTAAACAATTCAGCAGATGATCAGAGTCTGCTCTGATTGGTCAACTTGTTGACCAATTCCCGTAGAGCGCAGGTAAGTAGTGCTTAGACAGTAATATTTTAGGGCTTTATTTCTTGGTTTCTTTTTGGATCATAGAAATAAACGTTATGCTCCACAGCAGTCAAGCTAAACAGAATGCTTTTGGGGGGGCTTTACTGAAACACTATACCGTATATAGATATTTAG
>CM060322.1:6343993-6391493 GCA_030674155.1 Stramonita haemastoma
GAAAGTCTGCAGGCACACGGCAAATCAACACAACAGCAAGCACATTCCAAAAACCTAGTGTATATTCAGCATACCAATATCAAAACTAATGCTTTAAAATCAAAATGACACAAACTGTCTTCATTAGACATCCATGATGATGACACTGATGGTTCTGATAAGGATATGATTGAGATGGGCAAGCGACAGCATATTAAGAAAGCATAACGAATTTTTGTTATTTTCAAATCTGATACATTACCATCGACTGCACTGCAGCTCTTGATACTACCCTGTCATAACAAATATATTAGCAAAAACAAAAACAAATGCCTGAAAAACAAGTAAAATCAAGATAACAACAGTGAATATAAAAGTGATGATACATAAAGACAAGTACGATGATACTGATGACAAATATGGAGGGTAGGGATGATGCTTTTTTTCCATTCCTTTTTTGTGGATGAGTGACAACATCTTCTATATTCAGGCTTAATGCATTCTGGAAAATAAACATAACGTGTCTCTCTTGATGCAGAAAATAAAGTAAACACAAACCAGACATTGAACACTGAATACAACAAAGCTCCGACGACTTGGTTCTAACCCTGTGTGGCAAACCCTTTGACAGTCCTGTTTGAAACGAAAGCAAGCATTCTTCAACAAAGTAAACCACATAGCAAACACGAAATAAACCTCGGCTTTACACAGCCATGGGCATGTCATTCTCGCCCCAGATAACGATGCACGTCGAACAACTGAAGTTGAAAACAGGGAAATTAAACATGGTATCATACCTGATGCATGGGCATAATCACATTCCAAAACTAAACTAAACGCATACCAAGTCTAATCAAAACTAAACTGCTGGTGGTGTAACTGTTTTGATTTTCCAAGTGCAGGTTTAAGTCAGCAAACTAAACAGGAACCAAATGACACACATACACATACACATACAGACACGTACAGCTGGTGAGAGGCCGGAACATCTGCAAGCTGGCCAGACTGAGGAATCAATGGCTAAACAACTCAACAACTGGGTTTGGAAACAAGTCTGAGTGAGGCCGACATGAAGGGAGAGAGTTCTGAAGGTGTCAGAGAGGCGTGAAGAATTACCTCGTCATCGTCTGTACTACACACAGAGTCCTGCAGGGCCTGCAAAGGGGTGCGAGAGGCCACACACAGGGTGGTGGACAGAGCGAAACACACGGTCAATGACAAGGCTAGCAACTCACATCAACCCTCCTACTTCACAAAACCACACACTTTTTTTTGGCTATCACAGTGCATAAGTAAGACTTAAGTAATGGAACAATTCTGTTGTTGATTTAATCACAGTAAGAAACGAAGCTCAAACACAAAAGTTACAGAAATTATTTAGCCTGGAACTAGAACTCATTCATTCATCTATAGACCTCACAATTTTTCGTTCTTAATAACTTTAGATCACGGCAGTAAATGTAGTTTCAAAATGGTTGGACAACAGACAGATAGTACTTTTTTGACAACATTGGACAACAGACAGACAGATAATACTTCTTTGACAACAAGAGGCTTTTCTTTTACATAAGGCAACACCTTTACAGAAACATTTTTTCACATGTGCACATAAGTATGTCTTAAAAATGATCAGGTCAGTAGCTATGTTTCCCATTCTATCCACGTAAAGACAGTTATATTTTCTCATTAACAGCAACAGCAAAACTCTTTTTACATCGTGCCTAAACTCAGTACGTCTATCAATAATTTTTTTTTTTATTACATAAACACACGCACATAGTAACACTCATTAATTTTGTCCTTTCATTAATGCAAACTTTTTGTGCTGTTTCTTTTGGTAAACTCCTCATCCCAAAAGGGGGTAATCTTTTGGTCATATGCACAAAAAGGGATCTACAACGAGTGCACTTACACCCAAGTGTGTGTGTGTGTGTGTGTGTGTGTGTGTGTGTGTGTGTGTGTGTGTGTGTGTGTGTGTGTGTGTGTGTGTGTGTGTGTGTGTGTGTGTGTGTGTGTGTTCTATACAGTGATATTTTGCCATCCATCCATTCTGCAGAAAACATCTTAATTTTCACGTTTTGATTACTATGTCTTCATGTGCATTGTTCAAGTCAAAGACAGTTCAGCTCATGTTTAGCTTCTACTATGCTCTCTCTCTCTCTCTCTCTCTCTCTCTCTCTCTCTCCTCTCTCTCTCTCTCTCCTCTCTCTCTCTCTCTCTCTCTCCCCAATTCATTTACAATACAATAGTTTTTTAATACTCTGGACACCTATACACAATACAGCTATTTTGACATGTAAGCATAAACTTTTTCTAACTTGGAAATATGGACCTACTGTGACGTGCTGTTCATGTGACACCCACACCCACACACACCCACACCCACAACACACACACACACACACACACACACACACAGATGAGAAGTGGAGGTTACGGGTAGCCACCCATACATACACACACCAGTGCCAAACAAACAAACGAACAAACAAACCCACTCATTTCAACAACCGTGTTTTTTTTTTTTTTACGCATGCAAGATTTAACAGACAGGGAAAAAGCACGCAGTGCCTATCGAGTGAAAGTCTTCATCCTCACAATGCTCAATCTGATTCTGACCATAAGTGGAATGACTGTGCGTGCTTCAGTCAAACGTGTGAGGCTCTACTGAAACCATGGGCACTGAAGCACAGTAAGTGAGTGGTCTACATGTCCTGTAAGCTACCAAGCGGGCAGGGTGTGGAACAGGGAGGAGGGAGAGTCTACAAGGGAGTGCAGGGGTGGGCACACTCGCAAGCACCTGGTCCTTACAGTTGTCTTGGAACATGATGCACCACTTACCCATATCTTTCAGCCACAGTAAGGAAAGCAAGGACAAGATTACTGACAGTGATAGTACAGTTGATAGGAAAATAATGGAAAAAATGGTAAAGCACATACATTATTGTAGATAGATAGATAGATAGATAGATAGATAGATAGATAGATAGATAGATAGATAGAGAGAGAGAAGAGAGAGAGAGAGAGAGAGAGAGAAGAGAGAGAGAGAGAAGAGAGAGAGAGAGAGAGAGAGAGAGAGCATGGATATGCACACTCTTTCGTTTCAATCAAACCTGTATGGGTGTGTGTGTGTGCGTGTGTGAGTGTGAGCATGTATGGGTGTCACTGATATTAATATTTCTTCTTTTAATCAGAACCGTAATTATGTGTTCTACAAACTCGGAAATAAAAAATAAAAGATATATATTTTTTTCAAAAAGGCTTAGAAAAAGAAAGTATATAATGCACATAACATGACAGTCATAGATATTGAAAACATGAATGAATAAGTAAGGCCATCAAAGTAGCTGCTTCTAAACCTTTTTTCTTAAAACGATTTTGTGCTTGAAAATCACACTGCTATCAGTCTTGCTTTAACACCGAAAAATCCTAGCCATTCTAAATATTCATGAATCATGACAAACAAAAAGTCTAGCACATAGCTTCAGGGCTACTGCATCTATAGTCCGCGCAGTCACACTCATAAATAGGATACATACTTGAGACTAAATATGACTCTAAAAACAGAAACCAGAAAACCGATTCCATGCCATCTAATGGTATCCAACGATTTACTTCAACTACAGATGCTTTCGTCAAACTACGTGATATACAAAAAAAGTGTCTTTGTCATATTTTTTCAAGGAAGCAAAACATAGGATTGTGATCATCTGCAGCATGCACAAGTAGCTACTTGATAAGCGTATATTTCTTAGTACTTCAACTGTCATACTATAACAATTGGTGCCCCAATAAAATCAGGATGTCAGAATTCATTTCCTGGAAAGTATTGTTGATAAAATGGACTGTCACCCCCTAACGAATATTGAGAGATAAAGTGTAACTTTTATTTATCCCGAAAAACTATTCCGTTTGAATTCTAGATACAAATTCTTGAGAGGTTATCGATAGGAAATGCATTCTTTTCTATTAAAAGGAACATCATTACACTGATTTCTTTCTCCTGGAAAGTATTTTGAAGTAAACCTAGCTTTTAAACCTAGCTTTTGGTCTTTTCAAAATGCTTTTACTGAAATTTGGCTTCGATTTCATCCTTTTAAAAGATTTCTAAAAGAAACCGGGCTTTCATCCTGTTAAAAGTATTCTAAGTGAAAAGTGACTTTCGTTGTTTCACCAGTGTCTGAAATGAAACTGGTTTTTACTTTTTCAAAAGTTTTATAAGCAAAATCTGCTTTTCGTCGTTTCAAAAGTGTTCTAAATCAAATTTGATTTCTTATTTCCAAACGTGTTCTAAATGAACGGTGGATCCTTTGTTAATATTTAAAATGAAATATAGGTTTCATCCTTTCAAACGTATTCTGAATGGAATCTGGCTTTCATTCTGTCAAATTATTTAGATAAAACTTGGCCATCAGAATATAGCCATATGATTTGTTCACTATGCTCATCATATATTGGGAATCTGAAACTGGTTTGCTTTACTGATGTGTTCACAATTTACATCAGTCTGTCTGCAGGTCTGTCCTTTTTTAAATCAAACAAACCGTACACGCAAGAAAATATAAAAATGGCAAACGAGCACATAAACAGATAAAAATGAATACAAATTAACAACTCTGTACCCTACTAAAATGGATAAATAACATGGCTGTTATTAAAAAAATGAAGAATCCAATACCTAAACATCAAGACTCAGCAGTCCACTTTACAATTCTGATAACCCGCTGTCCCCTTCTGAAGATGAACAGTGCTAAAAAGAGCCTTCATATCTGCCATATCTGTACACGCTAAAATAAAACAATAATTTTCTATTAAAAAAAACAACAACCAACAAACACACCCACACACAAGAAAATTGAGAATGAATTCTCTGGTTTCCCCCTTCTCCCTGACATAACATAGAAATATACAGTCAGATGAGTCATCAAGATCAATTGTGCATTAGCCGTATCGGCCAGTTTTGTGAGTTCTGTTACACGACATAATGAATAATTCAAAACCTCAGCCATATCGACTTTATTCCTTGACACGGCAGAGTGCCTATTTGGACTGTAAACAGTAAGGAAAAGGGACATTTTCAACGTGACACTTCGTGTGGTGAAACATGTGATAGAAGGGGAGGAGTTATTCCTTTCATTATTAAAGGGAACATAAAAAATCAAAACAGATTAGGACTTAACAACTCTGCAGACAACCAGTTACAGAACCGTGCATTACAGTGTCCACAAGTGATGACTCCAGTCATTTCATTGAAGTATTCAATGTGGAGATGTTAAGGGCAGCATCATATTTAGAGACTCTTGGGGGATGCCCTTTTAAGGAAGACTGCGCGGAAAAGTTCTCTGGCATGACGTCACTGGCACAGGTGGAACGCAAGCAACAAAGTGAAGCCTGTGTGTGCTTCAGCCAACAAGGCTATGGACATTTTTGTTCTTCTACCTTCCAAAATCAACGTGATATGTCGTCTGCTGTCGGCAATAAACGTTTGCTAATTATACCAGAAGTATTTCGCACCTCTATAACTAAAATTGCAAACTCTTAACCGAGGCTGACGATCTCTAACGGGCATGCAGCAATTTTGTGTGGGTGTGTGGGCAGTTCTGTCTTGACACACCCAGCAACCATCAATGTGATTTGCCTTCGTGTTATTTATTTGTGAAATCAAGCTCGAAGCGGTAGGGTACCAATACAAGACCTTTTTATTTTGACGGATTTATCTGTAAACAGTATCCGATAGGTGCACGTTGCGTGGATGCCGAATCAGTTTTTGAATTGAGTGCTGAACTGACAGGCCTCCTGTGCCAATTACGTCATGCTTTTGTGTCATTTTTGACGTGCAAGGGGTCTCACGATATTTAGTTTCAAACAATTTATCCATTTTAAGCAATATCATTCCTGTTTACTTTAAAAGACACAGCACGAGCCTGCTTTACCACAGACTTGCTCCAGAAACGTGTTAACTGGAAAGCCCCGTGTCTCAGTTAAAACTCATTAAGCCAATAATTCTCATTTCTAGCCTTTTGCATCGCACAAACTAAGAGAAATCTGGAAGGATGTGCAAGTGATTGTAAGTTTGGTAACAACAATGTTAAGAAAAATAGAGTGCCAGAACTTTTAAGGATATACATGTCAATGAGATGCCTGCAGACACCCGAACTACAGACGGCATTACCACAGACCTAAAATAATCTACATTTTTAAAATCTGGTATTTTATTTTACTTCTTGTGAATTCAATTTCAAGTTAAAAATTCTGTCACTGTATCAAGAACAATCATATTAAAAAGGGAAATTATGACTGGAGATCATTTCTAAGCAATCGATATCTTCTCGCTACTTCCTCTCATTACTATCGACGAATAGCTCTCCGTTCAACCAAACAGATGCATGGGTGTATGGTTTGTGAATACGTACATGAACAAAAGTGAAGGTAAAACTAAAACCACAGAAGAGGGCAGGACAAAAAAATTGACAGGGGAGGTGTAAATAACTCACTTGCCCCCACCCCCTTCCCCTATCTACTGTATTATAATGATAATAAGCTTTCCAGATAAAACCCAATGAAAAATGTCTCCCTTGTTGACTACAGTTATCTCCCATTCATTGTCCCTTTCCTTAAAAAGTTAGCTATTTTACACCGTAGCTGCAATGGATGCGTATAAATAGGCAGTATTGTAAATGATGTCGTTTAAAAAATATCGTATTTTTTAAAATGTTAAAGTATACACCCCCTCCATCTTTCTAACCACCACCACGTACTCAGAGATGTGAATTAATCAAGATAAGAACGCAGAGTAGCTTTGTTTATGTCAGCAAAGCATAAAATGAAGAAACCTTTAAAGAAACCAGACTCTTCACTTTTTTTTTTACATTATGGGGTGACATTCTGAATTTGCCTTCAGATGTTACAGAAAGGCTCTGGTACCAGGTGCATTCACCACAGTATTTCCAACTGTAAAGTGGCAGCAACGTAAGGACCAGGTGACTTGCAGTCACAGTGCAAATGGCCATCGCTTGACATTTTAACGTCTTCAGAGCTAGGTCTGATGTCGGTTATACTATGGATAGAGTCCTCGTAGGAAAATATAGATGGAAAAAAGGAATGTTTTCATGATTTTCGCAAACCCTGAATAAGTTAAATATTTGGGACAAATCTGTGTACTTTTGTGCCAACACACACACACACCACACACACACACACACACACACACACACCACACACACACACACACACACACACACACACACATCTTCCACTCCATATCCTAACTCGACTGTCAAGCTCAAGCCATTTGCACAGATAAAATAGCGCATACTATACGCACGTCGTAGTTATTCTGTATACTTTATACGCACACATCCAAAACACGTACAGCTACGCCACAGTTCTATCTGTCTGATTTGAGAAGGAAACGGGACACTAGAAGGAAAAGGGTAAAGGAGGTAAAAGAGGGAAGGGGAGAAATGAGGATGGGAATGGAACTGGCTACAAAACTACGGGTGCATGGGCACTCTGTAAAGGACACGTGTACTGTACCTGTTGGCGAAGACTGGGACTACCCTGCAACAGAGAATCCACGAGAGTGCATGACGCGCAGGGGCCGGTGCAAACATGGCCGTGGACCGACAGAGAGAAAAGAGGACACACACCACACAGACACACACAGACATCAGCATGGCGTGAGCATCTAGTGTGATGTCACTAGGCAAACCCTCTAGGTGCAATACACCACCACTACTGTGCTGGCACCAAGCAGGGAAGCATGGTTATGTTCACGCTGTGCTGTCTAGTCACGACTGCGCTTATTACACATATCTTTTTTTTCCCCTAAATACCATAAAAGCATAATGAATTCTATAACTTTTCAAGTCTACATCACAATCATGTCTAACACTCTGATGAGTTAAAGCGCTCAATCTTGGAATTGTCAACTTTCTCTCCTCCATCTTCTCTGTTACACACACAACGCACCACGCACGCGACGCACGCACGCGCGCGCACACACACACACACACACACACTTTCTGGTTTCTCTGTAACAATCTAACATCTTGTTTCTCAAAACATATACAACAAACCAAGGAGAGGAAATAGGAAGACGGGGAAAAAAGAGCAGGCAGTGTTATGACATCAGTAATGAATAGATTTAGCACGAAAGAAGAAGAAGAAGAAGAAGAAGAAGAAGAAGAAGAAGAAGAAGAAGAAGAAGAAGAAGAAGAAGAAGAAGAAGAATTAAAAAGAAGAAGAAGACGAAGATAAAAAGACGCAGATGAGGCAAATTACATTTTAAAAAAAAGATTAGGAAGAGTGAGAATGAAACAAAAAAAAGGCTCAGAAAAAATGGCCACATATCCTATTTCTGTAGACACACAATGTCTCTTATAATGTCAATGGCCTCTAGGGGGAAACTTTCGGATGGTTCCTGACAAATTTGTAAAACTTCAGAATATCCTTTCTGCTGGAAGTCTGCTTGAGGGCCTCTATCCTTGTTTGTCCCCTCTCTTTTCTCTTTTTCTCTCGTCTCACATCCGTCCTTTTCTCTTTTTTCTCTAAACATTGTTTTCTGTCTCTTTTTCTGTGAGGGTATTAGTTCCCTAAAATCGATATACAAATGATAAAGCATTAACAAATCACGTAAAGTTAACATTAAACACTCCACTTTTGAGCTTTTATAATTAAAAACAAGAGGCAAAGTATTCAGTACCGTTTAAGTATCTATTCAAAACTTTGTGTGGTAAAAGTTGCTGTGATGATATACATAAAAGAAGAGGCTGACAAGTTTCCCACTTTTATTTTGGTATATCACTTTCAGAGTAAATGATCATGTAAAGATACAAATGTGATAAAAAATATCGATATACAAATTTATGTCAGATGCCAGAGATAACTGCCGACGGATACAAACATTTTGTTCTTTCTTGAATACATACTTCAGAAAAAATGGAGAAAAAAAGTACAACCATTCACCTAACACAAATGAAAACAAAAGAATGGAAGTAAAAATAAAAAGAAGAAAATAGATCCATGCAACAACCATACTCGAGAGAGAGAGAGAGAGAGAGAGAGAGAGAGAGAAGAGAGAGAGAGAGAGAGAGAGAGGAGAGAGAGAGAGAGAGAGAGAGAGAGAGAGAGAGAGAGAGAGAGAAGAGAGAAGGAGAGAGAGAAGAGAAGAGAGGAGAAAAAAGAAGAAGAGAACAAAAAGAACAAGTATATCAAGAATAAGAAGAAGAACAAGAACGAGAAGGAAAGGGGTGGGGGTGGTGGGGAGCAAAGCAGGCTTTATTCAGGTTGCACGATGTGTCACGTTTTGCACCAGAGGAGATGAAGAGATAAACATCCATCCAGAAAAATCGTGACTCATCCCCGACACCTGGCTAAAGATCTGCACCCAGAAAAGCAACACCCAGATGAGGCGTGACAGCCTGCCTACCCCAGCCTCTGTCAGCTGACCGAAACAGCTATTGGCATGGCTGTGGTCTAATGGATAAAGCATCTGACTTGTCATTCAGAAAAAGTCTGTTTGAGTCCCTGCAGTGCCCTGTGGAACAAGGGTGTGGATTTTTACGGTGCTCTAGATACATGTTTTTTTGCAAACCTGCCAGTGCCTCGATCTCCTTTGAGTGTGTATAATGCGTACTGAAGATCAATTATGAACTCCATATATGTGTAAAGCGGCTTGCAGGGGTATAAAATATCTAGCGTGTGGTTATCAGCGCACTGAATTTCAAGTTGAATTCTTGAGATATATGGCTTAGTGTATATGTAGCAATCCGAACACAAGTGGCACTTCTTGAGAAATTAGCAACTAAAAAAAGGGAAAAAAATCCTATTTTGATCTGAAGGTTTTTGATCTTTACATGAGTAAAATATCACTAAAAATCGCATACACATAAAAAGATTATCCCAGTACATATGTACACTACACCTAGAATGTTTAAGTTACAATGAAGAAAAATAACAGATGGGGCAGGTGGGGAGGGCAAAAGGAAAACAAAAGTATAAAAAGAACATGGAGGACGGAATTTTACAAGTAGATGCACAAGAACGAAGATAGAAAAGACGAAGGAAAAGCAGACAAAAAAGAAGAAAAGAAGATAAAACGGGAACTTGTAGCAGAAGTAATGGTATATTGTATATGGTTTCGTGTTCTCTGCTAAAAATTGTGCTATTCTACCCGGGTTGAGAGCGTCGCCACAAAAGCAGTGCAGCACATCACTACTTTTTCCTGTTCGCATGTGTATTTGTTTTCCTACCAGCGTGTCTTTTTTACTACAGACTTTTGCAAGGGACAACTCTCTTGTTGACTTGGAATCTTCTACGTGCGCTAAATGTCTGCTGCACACAGGACCTCAGTTTATCATCTTGTCCAAAAGACTAGCTCCCAGACGACCACCCAAGGGCTAGTGGATGGGGGAAAAATATGGGACCAAACGTGAGAGAGAGAGAGAGAGAGAGAGAGAGAGAGAGAGAGAGAGAGAGAGAGAGAGAGAGAGAGAGAGAGAGAGAGAGAGAGAGAGAGAGAGAGAGAGTGGTCTTGAAAAGTCATTCTAAAGGTAGAAAGTACTAAATAGTAATAGTAGCTCTCAAAGGCAACAATTTCAAAGTCATCATTTAAAAAAAAGAACTTTATGTAAATTCAATATGTAAGACAGCATGTAGAGGAAAAAGCCAAGAACAGGGAAAAATAAACAAAGGAATGACACCGAATAGTAAAAAACTGACAATGTAAAAAATACAGGCAAGCATGAAGAAAAGTGTAGGAAAAGTTATGACTGTGGAGACCAAACAGGTTTACAACATAACTATGCGGCTTATGTACAGGAATTTTGTGTCCCATAAACATGTATTTCAAAAAACAGCTTAAGAATAGAAAAACATAATATGACATGTTGCTCTGACCAGCAAAAACATTAATAGATGAATATCTACTTGTAGGTACAGATAAAGGAAACATGAAATAAATCTGATACTATTTTGTGAGTCAGACTTGTCGTAACTTTTATAAAAATAATAGAATAAGTTCATAATTATCTCTCTCAAAAAAAAGAGAGGGGGTGAGAGAGAGAGAGAGAGAGAGAGAGAGAGAGAGAGAGAGAGAGAGAGAGAGAGAGAGAGAGAGAGAGAGAGAGAGAGAGAGAGAAGAGAGAGAGAGAGAGAGAGAAGATCTGGAACTGAAATCTGATCTTTCTGATTGAATGAAATTCTGCAAAAGAACATACAAAAAGACAGCAACTAATCTTTATTTTCAGACTTATTTCAGACACAACCTACTGTAGATGTCATTTATACGTAATTACATGTGCGTGCGCATTTTTGTGTATGTGAGTATATATATATTATATACATATACATGTATACATATATAATACATATATGTGTGTGTGTGAGTGTGAGTGAGTGTGTGTGTGTGTGTGTGTGTGTGTGTGTGTGTGTGTGTGTGTGTGTGTGTGTGTGTGTGTGTGTGTGTGTACAGATGAACTGTCTACATTGTGGATTTCTAAACTCAAGACTCAACAACGCTTGAAGAATAGCAATGAAAGATGCAGTTAAACATCAACTCGCTCCAGCCACACCCAAGCCATAATAAACAGTTACTGTAGTTCCATCATACCAGCAACACATACCAAAAATTTACCATCGAATACGAAAAAACACAGAGAGAAATGGCTTATACGTATGACAAAGAATAAATCGTGCCTAGCAATTTTACTGGCCAATTTTCAAACATATTGCCTGTCATCTAAAACACAACAAACCACATAAAAAACCAACACAGTAGCTTTTTTCAGTGGCATTCTTTCTCAGTCAATTTACTCCTAGCGACATTAAAAAAACCACAAAGCAGTTTGAAAAAAAAAAACAATAAAAAACCCTGAACATTCTTGCTCTACTCTAAAAAACCCTTCTCTCCTCCTCTCCAATATACTGATAATTATTTCCTGCAACCATGGTTTAACCAACCAAGCCTTTTCATCGTGAACACAAAGCCACAACGAACAAAGACATCAAGGAAAAGACATAGCTACGTCTAAGCAGCCCAAAAAACAGACACGGATCATTCTAACCAGAATTGGAAACAACCTTTCCACCCCACCCCACCCCATTGTCCCTGTGTGTTTTGAGGGGCAGTGGTCAGAGAACCCACCTGATGCCTCATGGTCTTGTCCTTGGGGAAGGCCTGGAAGGGGAAGAAGGGCAGCTTGGCGCTGTTGGTCACCCAGACGTGGACCTCCATGTCCAGCAAAGGTATCCGCTTCTCTGGCGAGGGCTCTATCACCTTGCGCAGCATGTCCTGACAGTCTGTGCGAGGACACGAAGATGATTGTCATCAGTGCTGTTTTTGGGGGTGAATCAGTTCGTGTTTTGCGTTGTTTTTACTGTTGGTTTCTTTTGGTTGTTAAGGAAAGGGCTCGTTTTGTTCTCCCAGGGAGAAAGCGTCAAAGTTGTATATTCAGAGATTTATTTATTCTTTTATATCGAGGATAATGGAGTAAGCACGCATTGCTTTTTTACATCCAGTTCCTATGTGCATGCAGTTTTGTAAATCCTGTCATCTGTTCCCACCGGCACACAATGGCCTACTCTTACGGAAAGCGGAACAGGATTTAACATGTGTGCAAGATGTGCGTTTGCACACGGGTCCTCGGTTTATAATCTCATCCGAAGGACTTTTGGGGAGATAAAGAATGAGAGAGAGAGAGAGAGAGAGAGAGAGAGAGAGAGAGAGAGAGAGAGAGAGAGAGAGAGAGAGAGAGAGAGAGACAGACAGAGAGACAGACAGACAGACAGACAGACAGAAAGAGAGAGAGAGAGAGAGAGAGAGAGAGAGAGAGAGAGAGAGAGGAGAGAGAGAGAGAGAGAGAGAGAGAGAGAGAGAGAGAGAGAGAGAGACACACACAACACAAACACACACTCAGACATACAGACAGACAGACAAACAGGTACATATACAGAAACAAGGAAAGACAAAAAGAGTACCCCAAAAACAGACAGATAAGAACAGCACACAAAAAAGACAGGTAACAAACTACTTATGATAAAGATACCCCCCCCACCCCCCCCCCCCCCAATACAACCCCAAAAGCAAGCAACCAAACAAAACCCAACAACAATAAAAAGAAGACCAGATCACAGTGGTCGGTCACCTTGCGAGAGGATGGCCATTTCGGAGGTGTGGCCTCGGTCAGTCCTTTCTCCATCTGTTGCACCAGCTTCTGCCGCCTGTAGTGGTCAGTGTAGGGCGTGGTGAAGGGAAGCCGGCCCAGCATCATCGCGTACATCACTATGCCCCTACAAGTGACCATTATCACATAATGTAGACGTGATGATGATGATAGTGGTGATGGATGATGATGATGATGGATGACGAATGATGATGAATGATAATGATGAATAATGATGATGATGGATGACGATGATGGATGACGATGATCTATGATGAATAATGATGATGATGATGGATGCTGAATAATGATTTTGCATGATGGTGATTAATAATGATAATGGATAAAGATGGTGGATGATGATGATGATACTGATGGATGAGGAAAAAACAAAACAATAGCAGCAATAGTAATAATGATTGGAGAAGAAGAAGAAGAAGAAGAAGAAGAAGAAGAAGAAGAAGAAGAAGAAGAAGAAGAAGAAGAAGAGTTTTACAGTAAAAACACAACAACCCAGCTTTCTTCAAGGAACAACAGCACAAAAACTAGAAAACACACACTAACATACACACACACCTATCAACACACACACACATGTCTAACACCACTTTTTAGTGGATAGAAGTTAAAACGAACACAAACACACACACACACACACATATATATATATATATACATATATATATATACATATATACATGTATATATACATAAATACACGAGTGCGCTTGTACGCTCAGAAGATGCACGCACACTGGCCCCCCCCAAAAAAAAAAATCCCGACTTTTAAATAATCGCGCACACACCAACGATCAGTAATAAATCACACAGTCTCCGAAATAGGACAACACCTCCAAAAAATAACATCCCAAGGTAACAAACAAAAACAAGGAAGGGGGTGGGTGGGGGGGGTAAGAATTCAGCGACTTTGGTAAAAGAAAACAGATGGATTCTGAAACAGTTTTGAAAGGAGGATAAAAAGCAGCGGGGCGAAGACAAGATAAGGTGCATTTCACGCGGCGAAAGATGCCTGGAATGAGAAAGTGCATTGACCGTATGATCTGATTCTGCAGCCAGCAACTGGATAGGGAATGGGGGCTGAGCCGCTGTGTACATAATGCAGACAGGGAACAGTACTTTACTGCCCCCTGAGAGGGACGAACAGCATCACGTACAGATTACTGCGCATACTGAATACTGATACAGAGGCGCTGATGGATAGATAGATAAAGAGATAAAGAGATAGACATACAGACAGACAAACACAGATATACAGACAGCTAGATACACATACATACATACATACATACATCATACATACATACATACATACATACATACATACATACAAAATACATACATACATACATACAGGCAGGCAGACAGACAGACAGACAGACAGACAGACAGACAGACAGACAGACAGACAGACAGACATACAGACAAACAGTAAAAAGAACCTAACGATTTGAAGCAATAGTTCGTGCAGTAAAATTTTGGCTTGGAGGCAAGTGGATTGGAATCCCATTAAATACATGTGTGGCTTTAAAATAATTAATGGGTTGGTTGGAGTTTAAGGCGTTGGTACGTCGGGGGTGAGAACATCTTGGGGTAGATCCTAGCAATATCTGAGTGTGGGATGAAAGGGAAGAGAGATAACACAGCGGAACCTCATCGTCATACTGTTGCAATTTTGATACCACTGCTCACACTACTTCACCAACTATACAGGGGGTGTTTCTTTCATACCTGGTTGACGCCAGAGAATCGTTATGTCATGAAAGAAAGCGTTGAACAGAGTTCTTCAACCCAGCTGGATCACCAAGATTGTCAGCAAGTTCGAAAAAAACAATTTTACACTTAAAAAGAACTTCACACGATTTGTTTGGAAGAACGTAATGTTTCTTAAATCTTTTCCTGTGCTTCAGCTCAAACAGAACAAGACAAAGATTAGGGCATCCATCTTGGAATAAAATGTGTCTGAGGTATTGTCACGTATCGCTACTCCTTGACACAGACACACACATGCACGCGCGCGTGCGCACACACACACATACACACACAGAATAATATATATTATATATATATATATATATATATATATATATATATATATATATATATATATATATATACACACACATATATACATATATACATATATATATATACATATATACTATATACATATATATAACTACATATAAACACACAAAGTGCACATAAAACACACAGACACACACGTTACCATGCATAAACACTCATACACAGATCTACACACAATAATACGATAATGGACTCCAGTAGACCTGTCAGATAAGATCATTCCCATGTATGGAGAAATAAACCAACGAGACAAAAACATTTTTTTGAGGTGCGTGCGTGCATGTGTGTATGCGTGTGCTCTCACATACATGCTCGTTGTTGTACGCACACGTGCATGTAAATCCGCAGACAAACTTTACACAGAGATAAACCTTGCTGGAAGTTTCCAACACAGAGGAAAAGCAGCAGTTTGCGCCGGCCAAAGAAATGCCACAAGATCTCTTGGAAAATATGTCTGAATAAATTTCCGCCTCGCAGGCAAAGAGGATTGCGGTTAGTAAATCTGCCAGGAGGGGGAAACCCATCAGCAAATGGACAGAGTCTATCAGGGATAGTAGCAGACGTGCCGCCCATAGACTGCCGGGGGCCGGCACGAACAAGAGAGAAATCACAAATTATGCATTCGGAAACTTTGCCAGGGAGACAAATTCTATCCCCCAACACAGGAAGTCTGTGGCAAGCGTTTCACATCTCTCTGCATAATGTTCCTAGCGGCAAGTACAACGGAGACAGTACAACCCCAAAAAATAATAACAGGCAATCAAACAAACAAGTCATTGAAAAACGTCATATTCGAGAAAGAACTGAAAAAAATCAATTCTATCCGTAGAGTGACCAGAGCGTGCAAAATATTCCTCGAATGCTACACCTTCCTGTCTACAATGCCACTTTGTATACGCTTGATGTGCCGCCGCTGTAGCCTAGTGGTTAGGCGTCGTACTCGTAATCTAAAGGTTGCGGTTCGATCCCAGCTATTCCGCTATGGCGTTGTGCCCTTGGAAAAGGCACTTTACGGCTATTTTCTCACCCCACCCAGTGTAAAAGGGGTACCAACCTGTGTTGGGGGTAATCCTGCGATAGACTGGCGTCCTATCCAGGGCAGTCTATGACTCTCAGTCGCTTAACGCCACAAAACCGGATAAGCACCGGCTGATGAGCCTTATGGCTCGGGACAGACTTTAACATACGCTTGATAACTGCTTTATAATACGCTGGGGAAGCTTTGGGTGCATGCATTGTGTTTTGGTGTTCCCACAACCTATCGAACATTGACCTGAGCTAAGATATGTATAACCTGCAAAGTTGATTCCTGCGCGTACTGGCGCGAGCGCGAACACATATACACACAGAACCAAACACACAGAGATACACAGACACAGACACACAAACACACACACAAACCACACACACACACACACACACACAACACACACACACACAACACACACACACACACACACACACACACACGCGCGCGCGCGCGCGCGCGCGCGCGGACAGGGATAAAGATAATGGCGGTTCGGCATAATAAAGAGACCTCCGAGATCGCACAAAGCTTTCCATCGATAATTCACTAAGTGCTGTTGGGGCTCGAACCTGTGACTTGTAGAGATTACGAGTTCATCACCCCAGCTACCCGCCTAATGCACCCGACACGGGTCAGACTGCAGGTCCTGTCTTACGAACCCTCTCTGAGCTGTGACCGTCTCTCTCACCTGAATACTTCATGTGCTTTTCTTTGCCCTAATGAACTTTCTGATTCCATCAGTGGAAACAGACCCTTCCCTACCACTGCCGTTGAGTGAATAAAGACTTGGTTATCAGTAGGCCTAGTACTTATCCCCTTGTTGCTCGTCATCTGCAGACTTTCGCTTGACTAAGCAACGAAATAAACTCTGAGCCTTTGGTTCTGGACATGCATAAAGTCATGCAGCCTTTTTATGATGTCACAGAGCAATAAAACTGGGAACATTTTAAAACTTCGTCCTGATTTGATTAATTAAAAAAAAACAAATTGGAATAACAAAAAATGTACACAACCGAATTTGGGATGGTTTACGAAAATGTGAAAGTACTTGTATCAATCATTCCTTAGATTCTCGGCGCTCCTTTGTAAAATGAAGTCCAAACTTTACTTTTTGGTCGATATACAAGCTTTCTGGCTTATCAACAGCCAGTTTTTAAGCAGCATTTTTCTTAATAGACAACAAAAACGCGTTTTAACCTCGTAAAGAAAATAGTGGAAAGGAATGTCGACTAAATATTACAGAGGAGTGTTGATAGTTTGAGGATCAATACAGTTACATTTGCACTTTTGAAAACTATCACCCCTAAAACTTGTTATGTACAATTTTGTGACCCTAGCACGGATCTTTATCCTTATCAGTCAAATAACATCGAAGTGTGAAAAGTAACTCAATTATTTTGTTATCTGGCATCATAAGATTTTAACTGTTACATTCATTGCTTCCGACAAGTACTTTAAAAGAATATATTCATCCAGTAGTTCTACCTTCACAATGTTCCTTTTTTCTTTATCTTGAAAAGAATACATTTATCCAGTAGTTCTACTTTCACAATGTTCCTTTTTTTTTTCTTTATATTAAAAAGAATATATAATATATCTAGTAGTTTTACCTTCACAATGTTCCTTTTCTTTTCTTCATCTTGACTTTATTCAATTTCTATTGGATCAGGATATCGATTTTACATAGTTTTATAGTGTCAAGCAACACTCACAAACTCCAGACGTCAATTTCGGGGCCATATTTATCTTTGGCGGCGAAGAGTTCAGGGGCAGCATACTCTGGCGACCCGCAATGCGTCTTCATCAGCTCGTCTTTGTTGAAGGTAATACTCAGGCCAAAATCTGAAACATACCATAAACACAGCACTTGTCGAAAGCTGGCTGGAAATATTTGCTTTCGATTTAATGAACAATGTGTCAGAGGATATTTTGCAAGCTGTGTGTGCTCGTTGTCTGACCAAAGCTCTAGGTCTCGGAATAATAACAAGATTATGATTACGATTGTGGTAGCAGTGGCAGCAGCAAGAGCAGCAGAAGTATTAGATATTAGAAGTAGTAGTATTAGAAGTAGTAGTAGTAGTAGTAGTATAGTAGTAGCAGCAGCAGTCAGTGGCAGCAGCAGCAGCAGCAGCAGCAGTAGCAGCTAGTAGAGCAGAGTAGTAGTAAGTAGTAGTAGTAGTAGTAGTAGTAGTAGTAGTAGTCATTGTAATAGTAATCAAAACCCTTAAAAACACACTGGTAGGAACTTGACAAATCTGTTACCACCATCTCCAAACATAAAACTATCCCCTAAAAGCCCACCCCCCCCACATCACATTGCAATATAGTAAGATTATGTGCACGTATAAAGAATGCTAATACAGAAAATATTCCAACTGCTAATGGCAGCTAAAAGTATGGAGGAGAGAGGGGGTAAGGAAGGGTGGCAAATAATGTTTTGCAGCAAGAGAGAGAGAGAGAGAGAGAGGAGAGAGAGAGAGAGAGAGAGAGAGAGAGAGAGAGAGAGGAGAGAGAGAGAGAGAGAGAGAGAGAGAGAGAGAGAGAGAGAGTTCCCAGAAGACTGCAAAGGTCAGAGTGGAATTGTGGAGGTGTCAAGTAACAGGACTGCAGCAAGAAGAAACCTGTACCTTCCCTTTGTTACATGACGAAAGTTAGAGGTCGGAATAAGCATTAGAGGAAAGCGATAGAAGAGTAGCACACAGCCGAAAACAAACAAAAATGAGATAAGCAGTGCGTTAGATCAAAGATTGCTGGCCTGATATCAATTTTTTTTAAATTAAAGGGTTTAAAAAACACTTTACATCACTTTATCTGTGTGAAATTCGGGCTCTTCTCCCCAGGGAGAGCGTGTCGCCACAAGAGCAGCACCACTCATTACTTTTTTCCTGTCTGCAACTGTATTTGTTTCCCTATCAGAGTGGCTTTTATCTACAAATTTTGCCAATGACAAACTCCGAGCATTCCTTTCGACTGGTTTAGAAAGCAGCTACAAAGATAAGCACAAGCATTTTCTGGAAATGACAAATGATGACTTTGATAGATAACGGCATTCATGCAGTTAACTGCTGTGCCTATTATGCAATATTCGGTCAACCCTAAAATAACGCGGGTGTTTGATATCACTTATGTGCCAAGAAGAGATGTGCAGTGTAGCCTGACTGGGAAATAATCAGTTCACAATTATTGATCTTTGTTTATACAACTGAAGACTGCTTCTGTTCTGTGCTCTTCTCTGGAATTTATGATTTTCTTTGATTGCGTCTCTTTGAATGCTGCTGTCGTGCTCGAATTTTCTGCTTTCTTTTGTGCGAACTTTTCTGCTTTTGCATTTGTACAGTGCTCTTTTGAACTTTTCTGCTTCTGTATTTGACCAGCGTCAGACTTCACCCGTGCCCTCTGCCTTTGGGACTGTCATTCCCGTGTCGGACTGGTCACCACAGCCGACCCTGTATTAGAATAAACACCTAGAGTGCAATTCCATAGTCCTCCGAGACTGAGGGCTGCCGTTGATAATTTTTACAGTGTTTATTTTTCTTGTGGAACAAACTAGGCAAAACATACAACATCAGTTTAAAGATACGAAATGTGAAACATTGCGATCGTAAAGGGCTAACAACCCCAACCAGAACATCTTGCGCACACGTTAAATCTTGTTCCGCTTTTCGTAAGAGTAGGTCATCGTGTGCCGGTGGGAACAGATGACATTTACAAAACTGCAAACACACGGGGGCAGGGTGTAAAAAAGCACAAGAGTGCTTATCCCATTATCCTCGATATAAAAGAATTTTTAAAACCACCCGAACCCCCCCCCCCCCACTCACACACACACCACCACCAACAACACCCCCCCCCCTTCCCAAAGACTGCTTTTAAACGTCCAAAAGGAGCAACAGAAAATTTCCATATTTGCATGCTTGTTTCCACTGGCTCTCATCTTTATCGTTTTCATTTATTCCGACACGACAGAACAGTGTGTGTATTAACAGCTTAGTGTACACACTTTGCTGTCATACTCACCCACAAGCTTGACATTCTTCTGCTTTTTCGTCCAACATGATATTTTCCATCTTGAGATCTCTGCAACAAACAAACAGACAAAAAAAACATGTAGGCATTTGTTATCAACACATGGGTGGAGTCAACGACAAGGCAAACACTTCTGCTGAAAACATTAGTAGAAAATGATTGTAGTGGCATACATACATATTTACATGCACACACACACACACACACACACACACACACATCATCATACTACATACATCATCACATACATACATACATACATACATACATACATACATACATACATTTATACATACATACATACATACATACATACATACATACATACATACATACATACATAATCATACAATACATACATACACTAGCTACAAAGATTCATAAGTGACAGAGACATAGATACATAAAGACATGATACATAAAGACATACATACATACAAACAACATGCATACTAATTACATACCACATACAACATACATACACACACATACAGACAGATAGACATAGACGGACAAACTGACAGCTTGCAGAAAAGGTGAAGGAAGACGAAGGAGAGGGAGGAAGAGAGGGAGAGAGGGAGAAGGTGTGTGTGTGTGTGTTGTGTGTGGTGTGTGTGTGTGTGTGTGTGTGTGAGAGAGAGAGAGAGAGAGAGAGAAGAGAGAGAGAGAGAGAGAGAGAGAGAGAGAGAGAGAGAGAGAGAGAGAGAGAGAGAGAGAGAAATACCAAGGATAAGAAAGGGAGAGAGAGACAGGTAAGGAGAATTATAAAGAGAAAGCAGTTCTTAACATCGAAGGAAACTGTTACCTGATACACACCATGAAGCTTCTCCATTACATTAAAACGGGATGAATAAATATATAGATCAATAAAATTTAACAACATAAAATAGGAAGCCAAAGTACGAAAAAAATCCAGCAACAACCTCAAAACAAAAATGCCAGCCATTTCAAAACAACGTTCAGTAACCTATCCTCTTTTCTCCTTGAAAAAAAAGTAGATTGCTTGACCTTTAGTTTACAATTTAAATCCTTAGGGAGCTAAAACCACGCTGTCAACCACTCTTGTTAGGAATCTTTCACAATAGCTTTTTTGTTTCGTTCTTTTTGCTACGAGCGTTAGAAACGTCCATTGACAGACAAACCTCTTTTCAACGTTTTCTTATTTTTTCTTTGTTAGCTCTCCTTGTGTCACTCATTGTCCTGCGTTTTGCTTTAAGACTTCCCGCGATTGGAAACCACGGTGGTTTTTAGTTGTTTCTTCTTCCAAGCTTTATAAGGAATAGTTTTGTTTAATTTCACTCTGATTTCGAATCTCGTTCAAGATGATTCTTCCTCTGGAGTTAACATCAGTGCCGACTCCACTCTCCTCAAAAGTCCCTCGGCTATGACTATATACCGAGCTCCCGTGTGCGAACGCACGCAGAACATCTTGAGCACACGTCAAAATCCGTTCCGCTTTCCGGAAGAAAAGGCCAGTGTGTGCCATTGGAAACGGATGACAAAACTGCATGCACACGGTGACCGGATGTAAAAAAGCACATGTGTTTATTCCACTAGACTCTATCCTCGAAATAGAATAATAATAATAATGATGATAAAAAAAAGAAATACCTGTCCACAATACTGGAATCTCTGTCTCTGTCTCTCTCCGTCTCTCTCTCCCTCTCCCCCCCCCCCCCCCCTTCTCTCTCTCTCTCTCTCTCTCTCTCTCTCTCTCTCTCTCTCTCTCTCTCTCTCTCTCTCTCTCTCCTCTCTCTCTCTCTCTCTCTCTCTCACACACACAGCTTTTAGTTTTTGATAGTTGGGATTTTTTATTGTTTTTAAAATTTTCTGCCAAAGAAAAAGAAATTGTCCAGAAATAAGGTTGCATCCTGCCACAGGACGCTGCGTTCTATCAAACACTCATCAGGCTTCATGAAATCTTCATCCGAATCATCATCCAGGCAATCGGGGTAGAAGCTACATAAATACGTCCTGGGGAAAATCTGCCGTAGGAACTTTTCCTGCATAACACACCGGCGCGCAAAGAAAAAAAAAGTCTCCGTCTGTATGCCAACAGACAAAACCGCTGCTGACGGGTTGGAAATGTCAGCAGCAATAATACCACCGGGGCAGCACTGTCTCTTATTCCCTCTTCACCCCACACCACTATCGCTAGGGGAAATCTTCTAAAACACCCCTTTGCCGTATCGCATCAACATTACGGCAGAGAAATATATGGTGCAACAGTTGATGAAGAGAATTTCAAATCAAGCTGCCGGGTGAACGTGCAATTTAATATCGAGATGGTCGCTGATGGCAAAATGGTGCCCTGGATACCTGCAGGGTCCAGCTGTCGGGGTGTGCACAGTTGTTCTGAATTTTAGACTTGGCTTCCCCAAGAAGTGAATATTCAAACCATCATTACCATGCACTGCATGAAATAAAATATATAACGTCCCATTTTCCATCATCAATTTACAACCTGAACATCCCCCTACCCACACACCATACTCTCTCTCTCTCTCTCCCCTCTATCTCTCCTTATCACACACACACGCACGTACACACGCACGCACGCACACACACACACACTCGTGTATGTGTATGCAAGAAAGTAAAGAACCAAAACCGGGCACAAATTATTGGAGATTGTAATTATGAAAGAAAAGGAGTGAGAATATTCAAGTGCCTACGAAAAGAAAAAGTAAGAGAGAGAGAGACAGAAAGAGAGAGAGAGAGAGAGAGAGAGAGAGAGAGAGAGAGAGAGAGAGAGAGAGGGGGGGGGGGGGGGCAGACAGAAAGACAGATAGACAGACAGACAGACAGACAGACAGAGGTAGAAAGGTCAGCGGTCTGTCTCATGTCTCAGTCCCATGTCCCAAAGGACGTAGGGGGGACATGAGAGAAGACGCAACAGAGATCTTTTTCCATGCTTCACGATCCTGTGTGGCTAGTAGGAGGCGTTGCAGGGGTTGGGCAGTCCAGTCTTTGATGTTGTCAACCCATGATTTCTTTTGGCGGCCTCTTCTTCTCTTGCCCTCGACTGTTCCTTGCAGGATGGTTTTTGCTAGGGTGTTGTGTCTTGTGGTGTGACCAAACCACATCAGCTTTCTCCTCTTTATGGTGGAGAGCAAAGGCTCTTGGGGGCCCACACGCTTTTTGATTTCTTCTTTCACATAGTTATTGGTCTTGTGTTCTTTGTATGATATTTTGAGGAGTCTTCTGTGGCACTTGTTCTCGAATGCTTGGATTCTTCTCTCTAGCTCTGCTGTCAGAGTCCATGATTCACAGCCATATAGGAGGATAGATATCACGAGGGATTTGTAGAGGTGGTATTTGGTGCAGAAGCTGATGTTGCTTCTGATGATCCTCTGGAGTCTGACTAGAGCAGATGTTGCTGTTGCAATGCGAGCTTTCACCTCACTGTTTGATGTGCCATCTTTTGTTAGGATGGAGCCTAAGTCAGCGGTAGGCTGCCAAATATTCCTGATTCTTCAAAAACATAAAAAAATCATCTTGCTGAAAATACAGAAAATACATACCAACGTTTTCTTTGAACCAGAAGTTTGATAACTTTGCATGAAAACTGTGCTTCATTAAAAAAAAGACTTGTTTATTCTTGTTGTAAGCTGACTAACACATGATAAGAGTCCTCTCAGGACTCTGGAAAAATTATCACTCAGCACATGCTTGTCCAGCACCCCATAATGTGTAGCACTATTCCCCCATAATGCCCAACAATCACATGACAGCCATGAGCCAAAAACGAACTAGACCGGGGAAAACAGTCAGAAGAGGGGTGCCGATACAGCTTCAGTGCTGCTCTCTCTCTGTGGTAACTCTCGGGGACTGGATTTAAAAAAAGCACAGGAGTGCTTATTCATTATCTTTGAAATAAAAGAATTTGCCTTGCCTTGTATCTTACGCATGGCCATTTAGGAAAGGTTAGAGGTGTTCATCAGAGGGACCACCCTTCAGACACACACAGAGATCACCACGCTGGAAACACTCACGTTAGAAATGTCTGAACTACCCACGGGGACCTAACGCATCAAACACTTGCAACAAGCTCTATTTGCAGATCCCCCCATTTACACTCAAACCTGAGAGCTCACTGGTGACATCTTGCGGACAATGGGGCAGATGGAGTGATGTCATCTGGTGTGCAATTCTCTCTCTCTCTCTCTCTCTCTCTCTCTCTCTCTCTCCTCTCTCTCTAACAGAGCTGTTGTGTGGCAAGGGACCGGCAGAAAGGCTTCAGTGACGATGGTCTAATGACCTTTGGTATTAATGTCCAGCCTTGTTTCAATAGTAAACAATCCATCATCATCTGTGAAGAGTACTGGATGTTTACACTGGCTCAGAGGCCATCCGGGCAGTCAGCAGATGTCCAGGTTTCCTTTAGCATGAAACTCAAACAGCTTTGACCAAACCACTGTTAGGAATCAGTTCCTGTGAAGAAACCTTGTGGTGTACAAAGCTTCAAAATGGTGAAAAAAAAATCCTTCAATTTTATGTACGCCTCAATTCTAAATATTCGGTTGAGTGTTTTAACATTTAAATTCTACTAGGCGTAATACAAAAAAAAACCCTATGAAATAAAGCAGTAGGTAACCAGATTATTATCTTCCTGTAGTTTAGCAGATAAGCAGCCAGACTATCTGAGCAGAGGAAATAGTCTAACGCTGTGACCAGCCTGTCCACCACAACACTAACTTCGCCTCCTGGCATCCATAATGTAGGGACACTTACCACCAACCACTCCACACGGCCCACTAATCCTGGGTAGCTGAGTGTCAAAGGTCAAGTAAACAGGGAAAGGGGAGTGAATAGAGAAGTGCCGATACAGCCTGGGGGCCACCACCACCATCCCCTGTATCTCATGCATGGCCAATTAGCAGCACAGGTTAACGATGCTGATCAGGAGCACCACTCAGCAGACACACAGGCATCGTTGTGAATACAGTCTGCTAGGGGTGTTCACACTGCCCACAGGGGCCTTGACCACACACTTTGCCACAGGCTTTATTTGCAGAATCTATCGTTTATATAGAGAGAAAAAGGTCTTCCCCACATTCGTGATTCCCACAGACAAGAAAGATGTGTGGATTGACGCGGATGGATGTGATGGTACCATTACTAAATGATTCTGATTAGTTCTTTGATATGATCAGTACTGAGGGACTGGAAAAATAGGCTTCTGTTACTGTGTTTCCAACTACCTTGGTATATCACCCAACCCTTTACCAAAACATGCAACAGAAACTGTCTGTGCATACACCAACTGGATATCAGACAGGTAGAAAGACCTTGTTTAATTACCAGATCATACTGAAAGGGAATTACGTACACACCCACATACACTATTCAAAAAACATTTTTACTGTCATTAGAAATAAGATATATCTAACACTTGTTTCCATTAAGAAAAACAAACAAATAGATATTTTAAGATTGTAATTACAAGACAAAAGGTGACACGAACTCATTACTGCTTGCTGACAGCATCAAAGTCTGATTTAAAGTGCAGCAACAGCTGCTTAAAGCATCCCTATTTTCACTAACACATCGTTGTAGACTCGATGTATTATCAGATATGCTTTGTAGCCACTGAAGACTTTTTCCTCTGACTGCCAGGTGATAAATAATGATTAGAAATAGAGCCTGTTGAATAACCTATCAACCACAACACTTACACATATCACCTCCCTTGCATCCATAATATATGACACTTCTTGCTGTCTCACACAGCCTAATAATCATAGGATGGCCAAATGGCAAAGGTCAAGCAAAGAGGGGAAAGGAAGAGGCCGGAGAGGCGTGCTAACACAGCCTGATGGCCACTCCCTGTATCTCATGCATGGCCAACGAGCACAGGTTAATGGCGCTGTTAGGACCACCAGCAGACAGAGAGAGAGAGAGAGAGAGAGAGAGAGAGGGGGGGGAGAGAGAGAGGGAGAGAGAGAGAGAGAGAGAGAGAGAGAGAGAGAGAGAGAGAGAGAGAGAGAGAGAGAGCCCACACTGACAACACACTGCTTGGTAATGCCCACAGGGACCTTGAACCCTACACTCCTGCCTCACACTTCATTTGCAGATTCTGTCATTTAGATACAGAGCTGAGGGCTCTCTCCCCACACCGTCCACAGACAGCAAACAGGACGGATTGCTGTCAGATGTACGTGAGACAAGCATCGGCTTGATGGGACGGATTAATTGTCTGATAGGTCTGGTGCTGTGGGACTGACAAGAGGCTTTAGTTTGGAGATTAAGGACGTTTGACATTATCATCCATCTCTGTAGCAAGTAGAATTATTTGTAGCAGTTGTGCCATTTTAGTTGTGCCTATATCAGCTTTAGCTATACAAATATGTAAATGATAAAAAATCAACATAAACTTAGTGCAATGAAACATCAAGCATGGAAAAGAAAAATACCACCGACAATCAAAGCTATTAACTTAGAGTAATAATATTAAAACAGCATAGCCACAGCAACGAAAAGCTATCATTACTTCTATGATAATCCACTACTACTACTACTAAATAACAGCTACTACTACTGACACTACACAAAACACATCACTACTACTACTACTACTACTACTACTACTACTACTACTAACTCACTACTCCTCCTCCTCCTCCTGCTACTTCTACTATACTACTACTACTACTACTACTACTACTACTACTACTACTACTACCATACTACTACTACTACTACTACTACTGACGAATTACTGAGCTGTAAACAATGCAAGTATCTCATAACTGCTAACAATTTTTTTTAACATGGACTATTATCACTAATAACAGCTCGAAGAAAAAAAACCTCGCTGGTACCGCGCCACATCTGTATCAAATATTGTGTTTTTCTGACACTTTGTTTCAATCATTCATTAATTTACCCTTTTACCCAACAAGGGGTTCATTTAGAGTGGTCGAGACACATCCCTGAAACAGTGGTGTGGAACAGAGGTGAGAATCCTGCTCTCTTTGGAGCATGAACACTTTACCTATCAGAAACCTTTCCATCACCGGCACCCCTTGTCTTGTATCCCGAAATATGATTGCATGATCTTTGTATCTCTAAACGTTGCATCTCTCTTTGTGTGTGTGTGTGTGTGTGTGTGTGTGTGTGTGTGTGTGTGTGTGTGTGTGTGTGTGTGGTGTGTGCGCTTTTATGCATATGCATGTATGCTTACTCTCACGCGCGGTCGATTGCATGAGTACTCTGCATGCAAGAGGTCATGCAGGTGTTTGTTTGCAAAACGTGTATTAGTGCAAGTGCAAGAGTGCAGGACCCACACATTTAATTTGAAAATACTGCGGAAAGGGGAGTAATCTTAGTGTCATAACCCTGGCTGTATCACGGTGTTTATGACAAAAGCAGTTTTATGCCAAATTCATTTACTGCAGGAAAATCGACACTTCATTTTGATTGGTTCGTTGACGAAACAGAACTGATGTCAGCATCTCGTTTACGTGTTGGCAAGGATGGGGAAGTGGACTCCTACTGATGGGACTGGTGTGTGTGTGTGTGTGGTGTGTGTGTGTGTGTGTGTGTGTGTGTGTGTGTGTGTGTGTGTGTGTGGGTGTGTGGTGTGTGTGTGTGTGTGTGTGTGTGTGTGTGTGTGTGTTGTGTGTGTGTGTGTGTGCTTGTTAGTTTGTGTGTGTGTGTGCTTATGTGCTTGTTCGTTTGTTTGTGTGTGTGTGTGTGCTTGTTTGTGTGTGTATGTGTATGTGTGTGCTTGTTTGTGTGTGTGCTTGTTTGTTTGTGTATGTGTGTACGTGTGTGTGCTTGTTTGTTGTGTTTATGTGTGTGTGCTTGTTGGTTTTGTGTGTGTGTGTTTGTGTGTGTGCGTGAGCGTACGCGTGTGTATTTGTGTTTGTTTGTTTCTCTGTGTGTTATTTGTTCGTATTTGCATGTTTGCATTGTTTGTTTTGTTTGTGTGCGTGCGCGCGCGCAAGCGAGTATCCGTACTTGCATGTGGCTTCGGGTGCTAACGCTCATAAACATGAGTGTTTGCGCGCTCGCACACATGCGTGCGCGTGCATATGCCCTCGGAACAGCGTAGAAGGAAAAATCACAGTTGATTTCCGCAGCAGGACACCCAGCACTCTATCACCACTGTCAGCAGTTTTTTCCCCTCTGGTTTTGATTTTTCGTTTCTCCCATGCCCATGCAAACTCCGCCCACCCCTTCCCCCGACAGGCAAACCCCCGCCCCCTTCTAACTTCCACACACATCCACCCCCATCATTTGACTCCCTCCACTCTTCCTCCCTCTTTCTCAGTTCTCCATCTCACCACTACTTTTGGTGTTAGAGATGGAGGGTTTGTTCTCATCATTTCTCTATTCTCCTCCTTTCCTCTGGCTTCGTTCATGGACAAGCAGCTTCAAGAGAAGGTTCCTTCACCTTCACCTGTCCCGTAGTCCCGCGGACTGTGGGGACACTAATGAAGATTTTGCAACCAGCTTTCCTCACTCCCAGGTCCTATGCTTTCTGCAGCAAGGGAATGTTATTTTCTGCCAAATGGTGACTACATTTCTTTATGGTGATTGAAGCTTTACTTAGTACAGTAGAGTAGAGTCCAAACAAATGTTCTTGCCTGCGACTAGGGAAGTCTCGTAAAGGAAAATCGCTTTGTCACGGTACAGTGCCATCCTGTTTTCTATCTTTGTTTTACAGTTGTTGGACTTTGTGAAAAGGTGAATTTGCAAAATTTCATTAGGACATTTCCTCTTGTTTCCATGGGCTCTTTTATGCTATATACCATAAGCAGAGCCTTTAACGTCTGGGTGGTTGTCTCAGCATTTCAATGTTAACGCTAGCTATCTCCATCGTAATGGCTGCCTACCTATGCCTTGGTCTCAGCAAAGCTTTAGGGGTCATGTCAACACAGTGATCTTATCTATCCATTATGCGGCCTTGTTTTCTGCCACCCAGACTGTGTCCTACAAATGGTCTTTGGAGGGATGTCACATGTGTTACATAACCATGCACTTTTTCCTGAGCGTTACGTGCGTGACTCTGACAAGATCTCCAGTTACTCCTTTTATTTCACACAGGCCCTCCAGGTCACTTATATTCCTGATCTAGTGGATGGGAACAATGTCCAGCTTGGATGAGATTTGAATCCTAAATCCTGTACTGGTGACATTCAGCTCTGAAGACAAAAGACAGGTCTGATCCACACACGAGGCAGAAAAAACAAGGCGTTATTGGGAAATACAATATTCAGTACGTTCAGGAGACATTTTCTGCTTTGCAGTTCTCCTTTCATCTCATTGAGCTCCGGTCTCCTCACAAACAGTTAGTCTAAGTCAGACATTGTCTTTTTCCATCCGTTGTGTTTGTTTTAGCTGAGAAAGAAATTAACAATGGAACCCGTGGTAAAACATTGGGTGCAATACCATTCAGTGCCAGGACAAAGTGTGCCATTTGGTATACACTCTTTTCATTGAATCGTCTCAGTCCCAATAATGAGCAAATGGCCATGCAATCTGCTTTTCGGGTCATGTTGACAGCACTGATGGTGGCTGGCTGTACCTCTCCGTGTTCAGGGTAAAAGAGGCCTAAACAGTCCTTTGCTGTGGCCTCCTTACTGGTCTCCCTCAATCACTGCCTTTGATTCTGCTATTGTTTGATGCTAGATTATTTATCTGGATGTTTTGTACATTCATAAATGCATTCGTTCCGTGTTTCGTTCTGTGTGCCGCTCCTTCCTGACCACATTATTCTGACTTGTTCCTGTTCCACTGCCGGCAAAGTGCAGTCTTTGATGCTGTGCCTCTTTATTTCTGTATTTACTTCCTTATTGGTTTGTTGGATTCCCTCATTCGTTTGTTGTTGATTTGGAAATTATTGATTTGCATTCTTATTAGTTTGGTTGCATATTAACTCATGCATTTGCGTGTCTGCCTCAAACTCGGAGTATTTTCACTGCATCCATCGTTTTTCCAGTTTTTCACCTTTAGGTTTGTCATCAGCGAACACATCTTCGAGGTTTGTGTCCAATGCCCTCATGACAAGCTGTAGCAAAGATCTGTTGCCCCAGCAGCTAACATACCCCATCCAGGAAGCAAAGCTTTCAATCCTATCTGAGGTGGGCTTTTTCTTTTCCAGTCCACTCGACCTTGAGAGCTGACCTGGATGTTCAGTCTTTCGGATCAAAAGATAAAACAAGTGCGGCACATTAAAGAGCTCACAGCAACAACGGAGTTTCTCCTGGAAAAACTACATGTTTAACGCATATTCATTATGTGAAAGAAAATATATATACAAAGAGAACTATAGGGGGAGAATCATAGGGGGAGGGGAACGAGGGGTGAGGGGGTCAGCACTATACTGTGGAATAAACTCTCCATTACAAGTGAAAGTAACCATGAAAAAAAATCATAGAAACAGTCTGTGCACACAACACACACACACACACACACACACACACACACACACACACACACACACACACACACACACACACACTCACGCGTGCACACACACACACACACATGTGTGTATGCATATAAATCTAAGATTCAATATTCCAATGAAGCATTAGGTTATAGGATTTTTGCCCTGAGAGTTTACAGTTGTACACACTCCATTCAGGTGAAAGTCTTCTGGATGAGACCATAAATCCAGGTCCTGAGTGCGATCGCATTCAGAGAGAGAGAGAGGAGAGAGAGAGAGAGAGAGAGAGAGAGAGAGAGAGAGAGAGAGAGAGAGAGAGAGAGAGAGAGAGAGAGAGAGAGAGAGAGAGAGAGAGACAAAAACGAGCCAGACAGAAAAAGGGGGTGAGAGACAGATAGGCGCAAACAGAGAGAAAGAAACAATGTACGCCTGCATGCACACGATCATGTACATTCCCAGACACAGAAGAATCATGGAAAAGCATGCAGTCATGGGGGGTCTGTTTGCACTGAATTTAATTTCAATGTTCGCTTACTGATGACAGAGAGAGTTGAAGTAACGAGAAAACAGCACGAGCTTGTTTTTATTCAGACTGTTTGCTCTCGAAACAGTGCCTTTGTGGTAGCAGTGAAAGATAGTTCTGTTGGACATTCAGTTCTTTTCAAAGAGCCAGGCAGTGTTCGTCTGATCACTGCTTTGGTCTGAATGAAATTCTGGACTGTTTACTCACGAGTCGATAAACGCGCATTCTGCTGATTCTGAAATGCATGAGTGAGTCCACGAAGATGAGAGAGAGAGAGAGAGAGAGAGAGAGAGAGAGAGAGAGAGAGAGAGAGAGACAGAGAGACAGAGAGACAGAGAGAGAGAGAGAGAGAGACAGAGAGAGAGAAGAGACAGACAGACAGACAGACAGAGAGAGAGACAGGCAGACGAGACAGAGAGAAAGAGAGAGACAGAGAAACAACACACTAGAGGCAAAAGGAGACAGAGAAAATAGAGGACTGAGACAGAGAGACAGGAAAAACAGTGGCATGAACAGAAAGCTACAGAGTGAGATGTAGAGAGATAGACTGACAGTAAGACACGTTCAGAGGAAGAGAGAGAGAGGAGAGAGAGAGAGAGAGAGAGGAGAGGATGAGAGAGAGAGAGGGGGAGAGGAGAAGAGACAGAAGAGAAGACAAGAGAGAGAGAGAGACGATGAAGGAAAAGCTAGGAAGAGAACAGAGACAGAATAGAACAGACAGGACAGAATGACTGAGGAAGATAACAGATAAACATAGACAGCAGAAGAGTGAATGAACACTGCAGGATAAGCGACAGAAACATGACAGGAAATGATAAAAACAAGCAGGAGAACCATGCAAGCAACAGCAGATGCCAGACCATGAGCAGACAGGTCTCAGTGTATACAGGGGCTGTTTTCTGCCTCATACAACTCTCCTTCCATTCACCACTCTATCTCTGCCTGCCATCACTCTCTCTTTCTCTCCCCTCCACTGCTCTCTCTCTTCTCTGTCTCTCTCCTCTCCTCCCTCTCTCTCTTTCATTAATGCTTTTGATACTTATTTTGTTTCTTTCTTCAGGTTTTTTTTTTGATGGATAGAATATTTATTTATTTCACATCTGTCTTCAATACTGTATTTACAGTATTTCTTTTTCTGTTTTCTGTTTCAATGTTTGTAAAATTTTGTTCTCTAAATGCATTCAGGTCTCCCTTTGTTTCTGGTGTTATTTGTTTACAAATTCGTTTGTATTATCTACTTTCAGGGTTTTAGCTGCTGATTTTCTTTAACGTTTGTTGTCCTGCCTTCTTGTTGACAAAGCTTTTATAATGTCCTTTGCATTGTTTATTTTGATTAATTGGTTTCTTGTTGTTTCCTTCTTTATTCTTTTTGCTCATGCTAGTCATTTTTATCTTGACCTGTGATTAAAGAAACTATTGTGTGTATATATGATCTAGTAGTGATGCATCCAATCTGTAGAAAATAGATTGATTCTATTTCCTAGCTGGGTTTTTCATCTCCATTCCACATCCCCTTGTTGTTCATTATTTTATTATTCTTTTTTTTGAAGATAACTGTATAAGCACTCATAATGCTTTTTATACCCTTCCCGTGGTATAGCAGTTTTGCTAATATCATCTGTTCCCACCAACATATAATGGCCATTCTAAAGAGGACAGGTTTTAACGTGTGTGAAGGTGTTCTGTGTGCTTTGCACACAAGACCAGTTTTAATCTCATCCAAAGGATTACAGGATACGTCAAACCGATGTAACTCTAGAGAAAATTCTCTGAATGAGATTTGAACCTAGGTCAGCAGATCATGAAGGCATCACTCTAACCACCAGGCTATCCTGTCCCCTTTTGTTGTGGTGTAGGTGCCAGTCTTGTAATAACATAGAGATAGTGGAATCTTGTTTGCAACACTTTTTGAAAGCATACAGATGAACTCATAGCATCAAGAGAGCTAACTGTATCAAAATCACAAAGTGAAAATTCCCAACAACATTGATATACATGGTGACAGACAAAAAGGAAACTGAAAGCTGGTGCATTTTCCCTGGAGAGAGCGAGCTAAATTTCATCAAACAAACCTGCTGTGCTTGAAATGTAAATACAAATTATATGTACACACACACACGCACACACCACACACACACACACACACGCACACACAGAACAAGCTAAATTTCATCAAACAAACCTGCTGGGGTTGAAATGTAAATACAAACAGTACACACACACACACACACACACACACACACACACACACACACACACACACACACACACGCACACACACACACACACACACACACGGCCCCCACCACCACTACCAAAAACAACACGCACAGAGAAACACATACACACACACCACCACCACCACCAACAACAAAACAACACACACAGAGAAGCACACACACACACACACACCACACACACACACACAACAAAACCACACACAACACACACACACACACACACACACACACACACACACAACACACACAACACACACACACACACACCACCACCACCAACAAAACACACCACAGAGAAACACACACACACACACCACACACACACAAAACACACACACACAGAAGCACACACACACACACACACACACACACACAACACACACACACACACACACACACACACACACACACACACACACACAACACACACACACACACACACACACACACACACATAAGCAGACACAGAGAGACAGCATGACAAAAACGGAAAGCAGTAGGGTGAGGACACACAGACAGATACGGTCACACAGAAAGACACAAAGTTTGAAATGAGAATGAAAGGCCAAACTGCACAGAGGCAGACTGACCAGAGGTCTGAAACACAGACAAAGCAGAGAACAACAGCAGCAGCAGAGTGGAGACCATGGCGACAGGTTCAGTGTATACAGGGCTGTTTTCTGCCTCACAACTCCCCTTCCATTTCACCGAACTCTGATCTCTGGCCGCCATTACTCCCTCCTTTACTCTCCCCGCTCCACTGCTCTCTCTCTAATTACTGCCTTTGATGTTGCTCTTCTTTATTTCATTTTAGTTATTTGTTTACATATTTATTGATAAACATACCTCCTGCTGCCTATTTCCTTTTCCATTTTTTGTTTTGAATGAATTAATCATTATTATCATCAATCTATAGTTTTTTCTGTGTCTTTTATGTCTCAAGCTGCTGTTTATATTGTATATGAGTTTTCATTTTCCTTTCGATTTTATTCCTCAGCTAGAGCTCTGAGGTTCATGTGTAATCATTTTACCCACCATTAATGTAGCCACATTACGACTTCAGGAATGGTGTCTAAACATGACATCAGTGAGCATGGAATTTAAAAAGAAACTTATCCATCCTACATGCACGGAAGCCTTGTCTTTTCAAATAGCAGAACAGGTCACTAACGCTAGTTCAAGATGCTTCCATGCATTTGCACACAAGGCCTTGATTTACAGTTTCATCCAAAGCATTTTGACGAGAGTGGTCAATATTCACGTTAACTGCAGGGTAAAATTTCCTTAACTCATTTCTATAATCTGTCTTTTAAAACACCACACGCGTGCGCGCGCACAGACACACAGAACACACACACAAGCAAGGATGAGCAAAGAGGCAAACAGGAGGGAGCTACTGGATTGAAAAGAAATGTTGGCTGGGTGTTTGTTGTCTATAACTGATAAAATAAAATAAAACATGAAAATGATCTACACTATTCCTTGGTATACGAAAAGGAGTGGGGAAAATACTTGAACAATACTTTCAGACTATTGGCTGTTATAACATTGGCTTTGCAATATCCTCGTACCCCTTACCCCACCCCTAAGTTTCTTCCTAGCACCCGATATCTTTTACAGATGATGGAAAGGCTGGTTTTAATTAATGTTTGGCCAAAAATCGGGCGACAGCTTAGAAATCGATATTTCTTAAACCGAGAGAGATACAGAAGGGGGTCAGAGAGAGAGAGAGAGAGAGAGAGAGAGAGAGAGAGAGAGAGAGAGAGAGAGAGAGAGAGAGAGAGAGAGAGAGAGAGAGAGAGAGAGAGAGAGAGAGAGAGAGAGAGAGAGAGAAAACCCCACCCCCACCCCAAAACCGCGGAACAATCACTTTACTTATTAAATCTGGGTCTGTATCAACACAAAAATTCGTAAATATATTTCTTTTTTCTTTCATTTTGTATTTCTGTTTCATGTTACGTAAAGGAGATAGCATTAAGCAGAGAGGGTATGCCCTTTTTGTTCTTATCTAAGTGACATCTGCACTTTTTGAGAAAATTGTAACTTGACAATGAGAACTTGCAGCTTTTCATCCTTCAGCTAGAAACGCATTTTCCTCTGATTTAAACACGTTTGACTACAGTAACAATGCTAGATAATACATAACATATTAATGCAAGTCCCGAATTTAAGTAGCTTAAAAACAGGAAAAGACAAGAGTAAGAGGTTAAGTTTTTTTCATCTATCAGTGCAGACTATTTTCACTCTCAAATAAAATGCTGACTACTCTATTGTAAAATTTTGCCACAGGCCTTGCTTATTTTGCATAGCCTGTATTGTATCATCTTTGATAGTGTGATCAGTCTATTAACACTAAGAAATACAGATCTGTATTCTGTTTGACAAAACGAAGACTCACAACACAAGAGAGGGTTTTAACTTTGTTCATTTTGTGATCTCAAAGACATGTTTTGTATAATATTTGCATTGTTCAAAATTGTACATGTTACTGATGTTGAATATTAAAAAAAAGGTAGCGGAATAGCTTAATGGTTTGAACAGCCTGAATTGAGCTATCATAATTAGTATGTGTGTGTGTGTGTGCGTGTGTGCGCGCGTGTGTGTACGTGACGGGTGCATGTCCGTTGTGTGAGTGCACATATGCATGAGCTGTGTCAAGTGTTGGGATTTGAGGACTACGCTAGGTAAATATCCCTCTCTCTTCGTCTGTGTGTCTGTCTCTCTCGTTATCTGTCCCCTCCATCCATCCGCATGTCTGTCCGTCTGTCTGTCTCTTTCTCTCTGCTGGCTCCCTTATCGCTGACAAACTTTGACTGCGGAGACCTCACCAGGCACGCGAGGTGACAGGAGAGGAGCGCGTGCATATCCTGTAGGAAGGACTGACTGAGGGAGGGAGCAGCTCTGCTCTGCATAGGCCAGAGTGCTGATCGCGTGCTGCTCCTCGTCAGCTCTACTGATGAGGCAGATCAATACACAGGCCATATCTTTCTGTCTGTCTGTCTGTCCGTCCGTCTCTCTCTTATCCCCCACTCCCCCTTCTCTCTCTCTGTCTGTCTGTCTGTCTGTACTGTCTCTCTCTTACCCCTCTCTTCTTCTTCTTCTTCTCTCTCTCTCTCTCTCTCTCTCTCTCTCTCTCTCTCTCTCTCTCTCTCTCTCTCTCTCTCTCTCTCTCTCTCTCCATCCGCCCCTCTCAAATCTGTGTGCAAAGAAATGGCATATGGAATAACATAGAAAGCGCAGAACCAGGGCGAGTGGGAGGAGGGGAGGGCAGATAAGAGAAAAGAGAGAGAGAGAGAGAGAGAGAGAGAGAGAGAGAGAGAGAGAGAGAGAGAGAGAGAGAGAGAGAGAGAGAGAGAGAGAGAGAGAGAGAGAGAGTTATTATTTATTTATTTATTCATTCATTCATTCTTTTATTTCGAGGATAACGAAAAAGGAATAAGCACTTATGTGCCTTTTTACAATCCAGTCCCCGTGTGTATGCAGTTTTGTACATGTTGTCATCTATTCCCACCGGTATACAATGGCTTACTCTTCTGAAAAGCGAAACGGGTTTTAACGTGTGCGCAAGACATTCTGCGTGCGTTCGCACACAGGACTTCGGTTTATAGTCTCATCCAAAGGACTTTTGGGGGTAGTGGAGTCAGCACTTATGTTAACTCATGGGGAAGATATCCCCATGACCGGTATTCGAACCCGGGTCAGCAGATCAGGAGCGCAATATGCATCACGCTAACCACCAGGCTATCTCGTCCAGCTGGGTTGCCACATGAGGACAATCTTTGCCCTCGATGCTTCATTAACCCCCCCCCCCCCCCGCCCCCTCACCCGGTATGATCGGAAGATTGATACATTTTTGTTTCAATTTCATTAACATGACAGGACGGTCAAGCACTGTACTTGATGGCCTTGAAGAGAGGCAAGGGTATAAAATCTATCTATCTATCTATCTATCTATCTATCTATCTATCTATCTATCTATCTATCTATCTATCTATCTATCTATCTATCTATCTATCTATCTGTCTGTCTGTCTGTCTGTCTGTCTCTGTCTGTCTGTCTGTCTGTCTTCTGTATATCTATCTATCCCTTAGTCTGGCGACCGTGGGGGCACCCATGAAGACTTCGACAACCAGTTCCCTCCATTCCTCTCTCTGTTCTGCTTTTCTCAGGGTTTTGTTGAGTTCTAGGCCTGTCCATTCGCTGATGTTGTCCTCCCATCTCTTCCTTGGTCTGCCTCTTTTTCTTCCTCCTTGGACAGTGCCTTGCAGTATTGTTTTTGCAAGTCCTTTGGATCTTATGACATGCCCGCACGGGCATAAAATCCCATTTTACATTTCAAAACAATTGCATTCACTGATACTCAGTATGAAGACAAATCCCCGAAGTCATAATGCCGCTGCTTTAATCGCAAAAAACCCCTGTGGTATACGCAAAAATATCACCATCCGCGAACTTCGGAGCTGTAGCCGAGGACCAAACACTAAACAGAGAAAACAACGTGATAGAGATTACACTACAATCATACAGCTGTTTCTTTTTTCTTTGCTTACTTCATCTGATTGACTCGTTTCTTTTATGTAGATAGTTTATCTTTTTTTTTTTTATTGGTGTGTTTGTTTATTTGTGTTTTTAAGCGGATATGAATAGCACTGTTATAGAAACGGCACGGGAGGTTGATCCGTACCAGTTTGTTCTTCTTTTCCGGAATGAGGAAAGGGGAAAGACAAAAATGAAAAGAGGAGAGGAGAGTGGCCTTAGGGGACTCTGGAAATTGGGAAAACGTAGGGGGGGGGGGGAAGCTGAGGGGGTAGTGTGGGCGAAATTGGGGTGCTAGGTCAGTCTCAAAGACTGCTGGCTTAAATAATTGGTGCAGAGCTGAACATTGTTTTTGGTTTTATTTTGCTTTGTTATTGTTTGTTTGTTTGTTTGTTTGTTTGTTTGTGTGTGTGTGTGTGTGTGTGTGTGTGTCTGTGTGTGTGTGTGTGTGTGTGTGTGTGTGTGTGTGTGTGTGTGTGTGTGTGTGTGTGTAGTTTTTTGTTGCTTTGGTTTGTTTCCCTCGTTCTGTCAATTAACTAATTTAGTTTGTGGTTGATGGCAAAGATCAGAAGTGGTGGTTTTGTTAGTAGTGGTGGTTTTTAATTTTTTTTTTCCTTCCCTGTTTCGGCTTCCGTGGTGATTGTTTCCCGTGTAACATCTTTCTTCTTAGATAACTGTTGCTATCGTTGTCGTTGTCTCGCTAATTGTTTTACGTTGTTGGAACTTTTCCCCTTTCAACTTTGCTCATCGTTGTTTAACTCTCTCTGTGTCTCTGTCTGTCTGTCTGTCTGTCTCTGCTTTTTTGTTCTTCCACTTCCTTCCCTTCTTTTCAGTATATCTTGTAAAAACAGAACTGTGACTACATCACAGATAAATACTCTTCCTTCTGCAGACAGTATTTTATGAGCAAGGATAATGGTGTATGTGAGGGGGGGGGGGGTGAGTGAGTGAGTGAGTGAGTGTTCTCGTGTATGTCTGAGAGAGAGAGAGACAGAAACAGAGACAGACAAACAGACAGACAGACACAGACAGACAGACAGAGGCAGACAGACAGACAGACAGACACAGTCAGACAAATAGACAGAGTAAGGAAAAGGTGTATACCTTGTTCCCTATCGACAATATTTCGAGTATGATCACACATTTCAAACTGCTCAGATATTTTTAGCTGTTTGTTTAGTTTCTTGTTTTGTAGTTGTTTTTGTTGTTTGTTTTCTCTTGGACAACAGGAACACAGTCATTCTAGAATGACGTCGAGAACGAGTGGATGACGTGATGAAGAGAAGAGGGGATGTAAATGATTGAAGGCATGATAAAAGGGAACTGTGTGCGCGCACGCACATAGCTATCTGATCTGCTTGTGTGTGTGTACGGTGTGTGTGTGTGTGTGTGTGTGTGTGTGTGTGTGTGTGTGTGTGTGTGTGTGTGTGTGTGTGGTGTGTGTGTGTGTGTGTGTGTGTGTGTGTGTATGTTGTGTGTGTGTGTGTGTGTGCGCGTGTGTTTGTGTGTTTAGTGTGTGTGTGTGTGTGTGAGACAAACAGACGAGACAGAGACTGACAGACGCAGAGAGACAGATACAAATGGATTGAGAGAGAGAGAAGAGAGAGAGAGAGAGAGAGAGAGAGAGAGAGAGAGAGGAGAGAGAGAGAGAGAGAGAGAGAGAGAGAGAGGAGAGAAGAGAGAGGAAGAGAGAGAGAGCGAGACAGACAGACAGAAGAGCAGAAGACAGACAGACAGGACAGAGCAGACAGACAGACAGACAGAGACAGAGACAGAGAGAGACAAGGCAGACACACCAGTCAGAGAAGACAGAAGAAACAGAAAGGGGAAGAAGGAAGCGGCCCATGTCTAGACAAGTTATGGGAATTTACAAAAAACATGAACAAAAGACGGTTAGACTGCCTATATAAACAAGTATGCAATTTACAATAAACTACTAAACTAAACTACATTACTAACAACTACTACTACTACTACTACAACACCTACTACTACTATACTACTACTACTACTACAACTACTACTACTACTACTATACTATATACTATACTACACACACTACACTACTACACAACTACTTACTACTTTTAAAGGTACCAAACATACGCACACACACATAAACACACATTTTAAATTTAATTTTTTATCTAAATCCCTACCATTCCCAGCCATTTTCTCTGTCTCTGTCTTCCTTTCTCTCTTAATTTCACCAGTGTTTTAGCTCTTACTGTTACTTCATTTTTATCATATGGGTTGGGCTTTTTTTATTTTTAAATTTAAAAAAAAAATTATGTGTTTATTTATTCATTTTTTAAGATTTGAAACTGTGTTTTCATTCTTTATCTTAATTTATTTACTCATCTGTTTATGCTCATATTTATTTATTTATTATTTTATTTTCTTTCATTTATATATTTTTCCCCCTCCCCAAACCCAGTCCGGTATCAGTGTATGTGGAAGGACGTAAAATTGAAGACTACTACTACTACATAAACACACACACACACACACACACACATACACACACACACACACACACACACACACACACACACACACACACACACACACACACACACACACACACTTGCGTGCCACCACAGGAAGATATACGACACAAAAATCAATAAAAACCACTGGTGCAATCGGAAACTAAAGGCTGCCCATAATCCAAGCGTTAGGGAGCCGGCCTTTGAAGGGCCAGGGCGCCTGAGGAAGATGCTTAGTCCATTTCTCTCTCTCTCTCCATCCTCCTCCTAGCTTAACCCTTTCTGCCGCGACAGAGACGCAGGCCATATCATGTCTGTACAGTCAGTGAAATGGAAAGTGTACCCCGACAAAAGTGATACACACTGTAGCCCATCTACCAAGAAACCACACACAGAATGCAATCAATGAATTCTCTGATGCAATATCCGGGATGCCAACAAAGCCTCTCATCTTTCCTTTTTCTTCTAGGCTACCCTCAATACCCCTAAGAGGTCACTGGGGGGCACTGTAGGACAAACTTATAAGAATGTACTGTATCTTGGAGCAAGTCCCAACTTTGCAGGGCCATCTGTTTCCTGGCCACAGAGCTGGGAGAGTTCGTGTCATTCAACCTACAGGCCAAAGTTGGTCTTCTCTTTGACGAATTACCGTTGTTTTGTTTTGTTTTGTAGTGTATGGGCAGTCTGAGTGCATTTGCACGCATGCCTCTGTGTATGCAGTCTTATAGGACGAACTTGCAGGAGGGAAATGGAGGAGGAGATGACGTTTACTCCTGAGGAAGAAATCCTTGCAGAGATGCGTGTCTGAATGTGTGTGTGTGTTGGTGTGTGTGTGTGTGTGTGTGTTGTGTGTGTATGTGTGTATGTGTGTATGTGTATGTGTGTGTGTTTATTTTATTTATTTATTTTATTCTATTATATCGAGGATAATGGAAGTTTTGTGTGTGTGTGTGTGTGTGTGTGTGTGTGTGTGTGTGTGTGTGTGTGTGTGTGTGTGTGTGTGTGTGTGTGTGTGTGTGTGTGTGTGTGTGTGTGTGTGTGTGACGTAGAGTATTGTCGGCTTCTAAGATGTTACTTCTTTGTATTGTTTGATAATGCATTCTGTGTAATTGTGATTTTAAAATGCCACTCATAATTTCTCTATCTGAGACATGAAAGTAGTCTTGAGTCTTGAGGCAGCTCAGCGGCATGGCAAATCAAACTGGGCCCTCAATTTACTGTAGATTAGGATTCCAGTCACTGCCCGGGCTAGTAAGTCTCCCCCCCACCCTTTAAAAGTGTTGGTAACTGAACGAAATAGCTGGAGATGTGGTTCAAACAATTCATGTGACTCAGAAATTGATGTGATCATCATATTCCGTACAACTTTAAGTTTATTTATAAACAAACAGCAAAATTGATGGGGGGAAAGGTAGGTCATTTCATATTCTACCACAATCACAGTTGGTGTGAGAAGATAAAGAAAATTAAAGCGCCTGGCGTATATAACAGCATGGCTATAATTATAAGATTGTGTGCAACCTAAGGTCAAGGCGAAAGCCAGCATGGCTATTAAACAATAGCAACAGCAGTAACAACAACAACAACAAAAGAAGGCTTGGAAATCGAAACAAGTGCAGAACAGTAGAATGCAGACATTGCATCTTCGAGGACAAGACAACACACAGAAGTCCCCGATAAAAACAAACAAATAAACACGGCTGAATGAATACGCACGTGCGCGCGCGCGCACGCACACACACACACACACACACACACACACACACACACACACACACACACACACCACGCGCGCGCACAGCCGCGCACCTCTCTCTGTCAAATTCTCTCTCTTCACAAACACACACTCTCTCCACACACACACACACACACACACACACGTACTCCCCCTTCCCCCCCCCGACACACACACACACATACACACGTACTCCCCTCCCTCCCCCCCCCCCCCACACACACACGCGCCGCACTATCAGATTGAAATGGTAGGCTGTAAAAGAAGGAAGCAGCACAACATGAAGTTCCTCTGTCCCCCAGACCCCCCCAAGCAAATGACCACGCACACTACACTGCCGGAGCTAGCTAGCCGCGAATCAGCGACACTCCATCCCCATCACCACCAGGGCCTAATCTACGTCAGCAGGGCCGATGAATTATACATGTCATCAAACCCATTACAAACTTCAACGCTCGCGCGCCATTTCTGAACAACGTCCTCCGCACTGAAATTCCCCACTGCGCACCCTTTGCAAGCGTGATGCGGGCGTGTGTGTGTGTGTGTGTGTGTGTGTGTGTGTGTGTGTGTGTGTGTGTGTGTGTGTGTGTGTGTGTGTGTGTGTGTGTGTGTGTGTGTGTGGTGTGTGTGTGTGTGTGTGTTGTGTGTGTGGTGGTTGTCTGTGTGTGCGCAGCACACACAAAAGTAAATCGAAGTTATAGGTATTAACGACACAGACTCAACAACACACACACACACACACACACACACCCGGACCCCAACTAGACAACACACACATTTTAATGTACAAAAAGGCCTGATAAGACTTATGTTCCTTTCCCGATCATTTAAAGATCAAATTTTTGATATACCACATCGAGGACACACCACACAAACAACACAACACAACACAACACACACACACACACACACACACACACACACACACACACACACACACACACACACACATACATACGTACATACACCATATACACAACACAATGACACACTACTCTTTTGCAATCACTTCGGTACAGACTAAACTGAAGAAAACCCACTAATATTATTCTATCATAGGAATAAACAGTGCATCACTGAAAACCATTACACATGATATTATCTGGTTACGTATTGTGTCATCATAATAAAAAAATATACACTAGTATATGCATGCCAAATGACAACAACAACAAAACTGGACGACTGTGATCTTCTCAAAACGCTTTGGAAATAATTCTGCGATGAGGTGTCAAGGCACACGTGCTTATAATGCCCCTGATTTAAGCCTGTACTTAGTCTACAATAAATCCCTATGTTGTTTTTTCCACATTTTATTTCTTACTGGAATAGTTCTTAAGAGTTTGATATGAAACACTAATGTGAGAAAAAAACGTCGAAGAAGTGCAGCCATAATACACAAAATAAATGAATACATGCATGTATGCATAAGTGGTAAGCATAAAGACAGAAATAAGACATAAACTGGTATAAAACAGAAAGACATAAAGCCATAAAGTGCTATAAATAAATAAATCAATCAATAAATTCCTCATTTGCTTGTGAGAGAGAGGTTAAGTTATGTCAAGGTTTACTGTGCTTCCCCTTCTGTGCCCCGCTACCGGCCACCTTCATAGTTTGAAAATTCAAAAATGGGTTTTATGCCAACAGGCGCATGTTGAAATCTTAGATTTGGAGGTAGATGTGTAACGAATAATGTCTCGTACCGATTTCTATGGTTAACGCTGTTGGTATTCTCCAAATTAACACTCTGGGATAACAGAAAAGGGTCTGTCTGTCTGTCTCTCATCACAGCGAGTACCCTCAGCTGAGAAAGTAATGTAATAATATATATATATATATATATATATATATATATATATAATATGTATATGTATTATTATATAACATATATATATCATTTGAAGTTCTTTGCCTTATTGGTAGCCATATCTGACTTCAGAGGTAAAACCGTGTACTAAAACTGTAAAGTTAGAATAGTCTTTGGCAAGCTGCAAGCCTGTACCATGGGAACGCTTTTTCATAGTTCTAAACGCACTGCACGGCACCTTGTTTACTCATTATTACCCCAAAAGAACTAGTTCCCCAAACCAAACAGGCACACAGACAGAAACGAAAACGTGCCCTCCTCACCCCTCCCTCCTCATAGCGAAACAAACGAGGTTTGTGGTCGTTGCTGACTGTCCTCATGCATTCTAAACTCCTCAGGCTCTCAGTATGCGTGACATCGTCTTCAAGCTGAAGCCTAAACCTTCTTCCCCGGGAAGAAGAGCAGCGGCTGGCTTCTGCGTCCGAACTAACCTAGTTTCAGCATGCATAAAACAGGGATGAACTTTCCCTCTGGGATTTAGCTTGTACGTTAACTTGGAGCTCATCATTCTTCATTTACAGCTTTCACAAGAAGCGGTGTGTGGGTGTTGGAGACAGAAGTTACCTCCTTAGTTTTTGAGCCCGGGTGAGATAAACCTTTTGGGCAAGATGTCCGTTTTTGGATGTGTCGTGGTCTGATGTGTCAGCTACCTTTCTATGTTTTTGTTGTTCTTTTGAGTGGGCTTGGTTTTCTTACGTGGAGAAAGATAGGAAGAGCTATCGAGCATGACATATATACAGAAGAGAGAGAGAGAGAGGAGAGAGAGAGAGAGAGAGGAGAGAGAGAGAGAGAGAGAGGAGAGAGAGAGAGAGAGGACACCACACTAAAAGCACCTAAACGTACAGGCACTTCCGCTTGCTCAGTCAAGAACACATTTCAGCCAATACGTGTTGTAAAGTATATACGATCTTCTGTATTCAGAAAAATATTTCCAAAAAGTAAAAACAATTTCTACACTACCAACAGTTGCAAACCAAGCTTGCCTCTTCGTTTCTCCTTCTCTTGGGTAATGAACCCCAAACTGATTTAACGCTAGGAAAATATTGCCACTATCAAACTGACATCATCGAGAAATAATGGGTATATTCCTTCATGATATAAAACACACACACATACATACATACAACTACACACACTCTCTTTCTATCTCTCTCTCTCACACACACACACACACACATGACAAGATTTTCAAAACTGCATACATACGGGGACTGGATGTAAAAAAAGCACACCAGCGCTCATTCCATTACCCTCGATATAAAAGAATAAAATTAAAAAATAAAAACACACACACACACTCTCTCTCTCTCTCTCTCTCTCCCTCCCTCCCTCTCTCTCTCTCTCTCTCTCTCTCTCTCTCACACACACACATACACATATTTATGATATCACGTAACACCCCCAAACTAGACATGAACTCCGCTCGGACTAGTGGGTCGATATGAAATGTGCACCAGGCTATTTATCACACATGCAGCAGCGCCAACCTGATCAGCCGAATATCACGGTACTTAGAACATAATGGAGTCTCCAGCAGTCCGGACAGATAAAGGAGAAAATGACTGTCAGATTTATCGGTCAGGTTCACTGTTCATTATTTTCTTCAAACAAACCTGTCTGCCTGGCTCGCAACACGTTCTTGGATTTAACACTGTTCGTGGATTTTCGGTCTTCCCCCATCTTTCTTCTTTCTTTTCTCTCTTTCTGTTTCCCTCATTCACCTTCTTTCTTTCTTGTTTGCTTTACAGCAGAAAAAGAAAGGAAGCAGGAAGAGGTTTGGGGTGGGTGGTGGGTGGGGGAGTGCGACTTGTTTTAGATTCTCGGGCCAGCTGGAGACACACAGTTCCATGGGTTCCGACATTGCTACGTATGATGTAAGTGTTATAGCTGTTGCATTTCGTTATTACGAGTATGCTTCTCCTAGAGTGATTTCTAAACACACATACAATACAAAACCTACCGTTTTAAGCACGTTCTAATGTTTTTCAAACTTGAATGACTCCAAGGATGTCTTGTAAATAGGGGCACTGCTAAGAAGTACAAGAATAGTAGTACATTTTCTGAGGTGCACTTTATAGTCAAGATGGATTCATTTTAAAGATGACTTGATTGTGGAGATGGACTTGATTGTAAAGACGGACTTGACTCTAAAGATGGGTTCGAGAGAAAAGATGGACTTGACAGTAAAGATGAAATCGATAGTAAGGCTGGATCCTGGAATTTGCAGAAAAGATGCGCTTGATAGTAAGGTAAATTTATTAGGAAATATTCAAATATCGCCCAAGCCAAGTGGATTAGGGTGAGATTTAAAAAAAGTATCTCCTAAGATAACTCATGTACAAGTCTACAAATGGTTTACTCCACTTTGTGCATATATGCATGGAAAAGGCCAAATATGCACGTTAAAGATCTCGTTATTCGCATCACTATGAGAATTCGATACGTTGCTTATGACATGAAAATACCTGGATTGCCTCCGAGGCTTCAACAGCGCAGTGAGTGATCCACCGATCCAGCATCTGTTAAAAATTTGACGCATTCAAGTGTGTGTGTGTGTGTGTGTGTGTGTGTGTGTGTGTGTGTGTGTGTGTGTGTGTGTGTGTGTGTGTGTGTGTGTGTCTGTGTGTCTGTGTGTCTGTGTGTCTGTGTGTGTGTGTGCGGGCGCGCGAATATGCAAAAAAGAATATGATGCCTGCAGTGATACCCCCTGGGAGGACTGCCTTCATAACTCACTGCACTGACTATGTAAAGCAGTGCTATCAGGCTGTTACTCCACAGGGCAGTGCATGCACCTCCCACTGACGGGCTTGCTTTGAAGAGATTGTGCATTGCTTATAACGAATACATGCATACGTGTGAATGGTGCACGCGCGCGCGCGTGTGTGTTGTGTGTGTATGTGCGCGCGCGTGTGTGTTGTGTGTGTGTGTGTGTGTGTGTGCAGTTAGTTAGTTATCTTTTTATCGAGGATAAGTGCGTGTGCGTGTGCATGCGTGCGTGTATGTGTGTGTTTGTGTGTATTTGTGAGTGTGTGTGTGAGTGTGTATGTGTGTTCGCGTGTGTGTGTGCGTGTATGTATGTGTTGTGTGTAGTTGTGTGTGTACCATCACAGACTTACAGTTTACAAATCTATCTGCTTTGATTGGGATTAGTACAAAGCGTTTTGCACTAAGACTCTTATAACAAGATAAAGTGCTGTACTGCATGTACATTATTTTTTTTAATTTTAAACACAAAGTATTTCATGACGAAGTTTTGAATGTAGTTGTGTTTACTTGGTCTATAAATGATTTTACTATGTTGACTCGCCATCACTTTGCAGACTTTGAAATATACTATTTTTATGAGGAAAAAGATAGTTACAGGCAAATAGGAACTCATATATGCTTACTGATTTCCTGAAAGGCAA
>CM060322.1:6396493-6408993 GCA_030674155.1 Stramonita haemastoma
CTCCTTCCCCTCTGTCTATCCACGTATCTGTCTTCCTGAATTTATTCCTTCGTTATTTCATCGCCGTGTTCTGATATCTCTTTATCGCTCTCAGTTACAGCTTACAACTATTAAGCAACAATTAGTCGTCAACATCAAGTCGGGTTTCTGTGATCTCAGAAATTATTATTGACTTGATTATATGTGATAGCAACAACGTTCTACAAATCAAAAGTAAAAATAAGTGTGATAATAAACACAAAGTGCTATCGATAGCGAAGAACATATTGACAAATTGTATGTTTTCTCCTATGATCTGGTACAATCTGAAGTTAACTTTTCATTACAATCTGATTTATTAACCTTTCATTAGATTCTGATTCAGCTATTCTTTCAGTCTCTGTCTCTCTCTGTGTCTCTGTGAGAGACAGCTATCTGTTTGATGTCACTATCTTGATTTGCTAATCCTCCATTCATCATATCTCTTCAGTATATGAGTTATGCTGTTTTTATTCTGTTTAGCTTCTTTTTCACTTTTCTGAGTTCTCCCTACACACACACACACACACACACACACAACACACACACACACACACACAGAGAGAGAGAGAGAGAGAGAGAGAGAGAGAGAGAGAGAGAGAGAGAGAGAGAGAGGAGAGAGAGAGAGAGAGAGAGAGAGAGAGAGAGAGGAGAGAGAGAGAGAGGAGAGAGCTTAGACCGACCGTGCTACCTAACAGTTCAACATGTTATACTCCAACAAAAGACTTTAATCCGATCCTCCCAGTCCTCCACACTGCGTTACTTGCATAACATTAGCAGGTACCAAGGATTTAAGAAAACATAGCCCCTGGTGTTTGGTGTCGTTAAATGATTTTCTTCATTTGTCGCTAACTGGATAAAGGTGTTCTTCTGCATGAAACGTAACTGGAAAATGTTTTTAAACTGCTTAGCATATCACGTCGTTTTCTATCAATGCACGTGATAATACGACCAAAACAATGCCATTATAAAGACTTTACACAAATAAAAACTCTGCCGAGACCGCGAACGTAAGACAAATTCTCCCAAACTTACACAGAAAAAAATGCTGTTTTACTCGATTTATCCACCTACAAAGACAAAAGATATTTTTTTTAGATTTGGAATCGTTGGTCCTGCGATCTGCAGTCTGTGTATTGGCAGCCCACCTGGTGAAGGAAAGGAGAAGTATACGTTTTCACAGGGAGTTTTCAGACCCAGGGAGTTCTGATCTCCATTGGCCTTAGCCACTATAGGACTATAACCACTTTACGACGCAAGAACTGTGCCTCTCTTCTATTCCCTCCCAAAGATACGGAGAAGTGGAAGGGAGAAACCCTGAACTCCGAAAAGAATTATTTGTAAGTGACCATTGGCCCAAACATAAAAGGAGTTGTAGATCAATTCAATGATTGATGACAGAAATACACAATAAAGTAAAGCTGTGATACCCAAATACAACACAAACACATAGTTAAAAATTAACAGCTTCAGGGGGGAGGGGGGTGGGTGGAGGGGGGTGGGGGGTACAAAACAACCACAAGGGAAAAGAACTTAAAACATTGTAACATCTCTGCACCATCTGTTGTTTTATAAGCTTTGCAAAAATAGAAAGCTGAGTTGTTATTGGTATCAGGATTGTTGCATGTACGGGGTTAACAGTTTTAAAATGCATATTTTTTTTTATATCGAGGATAATGGAATAAGCACTCATGTGCTTTTTTACATCCAGTTCCCGTGTGTATGCAGTTTTGTCAATCTTGTCATCTGTTCCCACCGGCACACAACGGCCTACTCTTACGAACAGTGGAACAGGATTTAACGTGTGCGGAAGATGTTCTGCGTGCGTTCACACACGGGGCCTCGATTTACAGTCTCATCCAAAGGACTTTTGGGGAGAGTGGAGTCAGCACTGATGTTAACTCCAGAGGAAAAATCTCCTCGAACGGTACGGGAATCGAACCCGGGTTGTCAAATTGCGAGCGCAACGTTCTGACCACTAGGCTATCCCGTCCCCATAAGGCTGGCTAGTATATTTTGCTGGGGTATATTATGTAATTCAAAATCTGAACAACAGAGAACAATGCGAACTTCCTCTTGTGTTGTTGTTGTCGTCCCGCCAAAGTAGCCCCGGTTTAACTTTCATCCACCGGCTTATGCCTACTGACTTAAACTGATCACGATCGTGACAGACAGATAGAGATAAAATAGCACGGGCCCACCACACACCACCACACACAGGCCACCTAGCTTTCACTCCTGTACCCCCCTGTGTGACTTGTGTTGGTGTGGGGTCAAGAGGCGAGGGATTTCCTTGCACACACGGTCTACAGGAGAGAGGATTGGGTTTTCCAGGCTCAAGGGGAAGATTATCAGTCCAGACCCACTTCTCCGCTACTGGGGGGTATCTGAGTTTGTCTGCCTGTTTTGATCCTCCTGTTTTGATATGTGTGTGTGTGTGGGGGGGGGGGGTGGGGGTGTGGTGGTGGTGTGTGTGTGTGTGTGTGTGTTTGTGGTGTGTGTGTGTGTGTGTGTGTGTGTGTGTGTGTGTGTGTGTGTGTGTGTGAGTGCGTATGTATGTGTGTGTGTGTGTGTGTGTGTGTGTGTGTGTGTGTGTGTGTGTGTGTGTGGTGTGTGTGCGTTTGTGTGTGTGTGTGTGTGTGTGTGTGAGAGAGAGAGAGAGAGAGAGAGAGAGAGAGAGAGAGAGGACAGACAGACAGAGAGAGACAGAGACAGAGACAGAGACAGACAGACAGACAGAGAGACAGAGACAGAGAAGAGAGAGAACACTGACAGACAGACAGGCAGAAACAAGTTTTATATTACGAACAATAAATGAAAAACTTTGACAGACAAAAATGACGCACACAAGATTCAATTTTGAAGCTACAATTTAAAATGTGATATTGAAAAGAAAAACAACAACCGAAGTTACAGGGAAAACAGACGTCCCCAAATGATTGCTCCTTTTCAAATGAAAGGAATAACACGTGGCTGAAGCAGTTGATTTGAGCCGAGAAGTGGAAACATGAGGAAAATGAAACAGTTTCCTTGCCCAGAAAATACATTGTGACAGAGTATTTGAATCCAGGTATTGCAGAGAGATAACCTGTCCGATGCAATCTCTCTCTCTCTCACTCTGTCTCCCTCCCTCCCTCCTCTCAACGCATACACCCACTCATGCAAGCACACAAACAGCGCGCACATGCGCACGCATGCGGGCACACACATACACACACACACAAACGCACACATGTGTGTGCACACGAGAGAGAGAGAGAGAGAGAGAGAGAGAGAGAGAGAGAGAGAGAGAGAGAGAGAGGAGAGAGGAGAGAGAGAGAGAGAGAGAGTAGAGAGAGGAGAGAGGAGAGAGGAGAGAGAGAGAGAGAGACTCACAGACAGACAGACACACAAACAGACACAGAGACGGAAAGGAAAAGTGATAAATACACAGTAGTATCACAGCTTATAAAGTACAGTACATGAGTGCTTATTCCTTTATCCTTGATATACAAGAACAAATAAATAAAATAGATAAATAAACAAACGCATAGGGTGTATACTCCACTATATTCGTAGTCACACCAACTTTATTTCTGCCACATATTATAAAAGAAAGAAAAGAGAGAAAATGATAAAGAAGTAGAAGGAAAAAAAAGAGGAAAAAGACTGTTAAGGTTGGATAAAGCACTCTACCAGTTCTGACATATATAGTTCCCTTGCTTTTCTTTGAAATAGGGAGCAGAAAGGTTAATCTTCAATGTTAAAGGCTGAGGTAGAGTGAAACTGAATACAGCACACCCCACACAGAGACCACACACCACAGTCAGTGAAGTCTGTGTGTGTGTGCTGGGGGAGGGGGGGGGGGTGGTGAAGGGATCGTTCATTTCAACTTGCTATCTCCGAACTTCAAAGAGGTTGCCAATTTTCTTCCTTTTAGACCCATGCTTCACTGATAACACACCACACGTGGATACACAACAAATAACACACCACACACGGATACATAACAAAGAGAAGGACAGACAGACTGACAAACTGGCAGACAAACAGGTGGGGTGGTAAACAGGTGAACAAAGACTACAATTAAATATAAAGCAAGGTAAGCACTCAAAGCAGATAGACTGCTTGACAGAAACTGCATTTTCTGTGTCTTTGAGTAAGTGCATGAGCAAGTGACTGAACATACATAGACTTCGAGAGAGAGAGAGAGAGAGAGAGAGAGATGAGAGAGAGAGAGAGATGAGAGAGAGAGAGGAGAGAGAGAGAGAGAGAGAGACAGACAGACAGACAGACAGACAGACAGACAGACAGACAGACAGACAGACAGACAGACAAAGACAGACATAGTAGCACCCAAAACGTGAAAAAGATATACCAAACTAATATTTCTGAAGAAATTGAAGCAAAGACCTACCACCACCACCAACGACAAAGTGAATGCCAATACTCCCTAATCAACATACAATGGTGTCATATTTCTCTATAGCTATGCCCCCATAGATGTTGCTGATGTCACTGTAACCAAAAAAAAAAACAACCCCAACCCCCTAGCTGATAATAGCATCAGTATCTTGCAAGCACACAGCACGCATGGCTGCAGGTTTATAGGCTGTGTCCTTGAGAGCACCTGTTTATGACAGATCCCATTTATTGCCCCGAGACATGTTTAACACCTGCCTGCCCTGCCCATAACAATACACCGCTGAATGGCAGGGTTGTGTTCACTGACTTCTGTCTTCTGTCCAGCCTACTATATTCACAGTCACACTTCCCTACTTCTCACACAAATAATAGTAGAGCAAGAGAGAAAGGGGGTAGACTAGCTCGGTGGTTAGAATGTTGCACTCGTGATCTCTCAGCCTGGGTTCAAGTCACCTCTGAGGCACCCATTCAAGGGGATTTTTCCCCTGAGGTTAGCATCAGTATCACCAGTACCATTACCCTGAAAATCCTTTGAAGACTATAAACCACATTTCCATGTGTGAATGCACACAGAGCATCTTTTGCACACATTAATATTTGTTCCATCTTTCCAAAGCCTAGGCCATTGCATGCCAGTAGGAACGGATGACACAATTTTAAAAATGCAGTGTCATGTTGAGAGATCATCTCTGCAGTTGGAATGCAGCCATCTTAATGGTGGGCCAAAACGATTGTGTTTGTAAAATTTCATCATTGGTGAACCTTAGAGCTCTGGCCAAAGAAAGACACAAAAAATAAAAAAAATAAAGAAAAGAAATAAAGAAAGAAAGGCTCAAGGAGTTTGATAAAATGCTGAAAATTGTGGCATATATTTCCCTTACTATTTCACTACCCAAATAATGACAAAGATTCGCATGAATGGTGTAGGTAGGTTGAACTGAATATAAACACATAATACACTAGAGACTATGTACCGCACTAGGATGATAGAGGAGAGAGAATAGTTGGTTTAAGCATTTTTCTTTGTCAAATGCTCAGATATCACCTATTGTTGTCTGTCATATGCGCTAAAATGCGTTGCACTACCGTTAAGCGCCTGACAAGTCAGGCCTAGCACATCCAACTCTGGCGTGGGAGAGAATTGTTGTAAGTGTTTTCGATCTTTCTGGAAAAATGGCAGGAGGATAGACCAAGAAAGCAAAAAAAATGAAATCAAACAAAACGAAAAAGAAAACCTGGTCAAGAAAGAAGTGACAGGAAGAAAAGGAACACGGCAGAAACAATGAGATTGATGGAAAAAAAGGAATTCCCAGCACATAAATTTCTGAAGGTGATGATGCTATTTATACTGACAGGCCCCAGCATCCCCCCCCCCCCTGGGGATTTCTATACGAGGTAGAAGATAACTGTTGACTTCAGCGCCTATCTTTGAACTTCAAAGAGGTTGTCACTTTACATGCTTTCCTTGGAGCTGAATTCACAGACAAAACACCACACGCAAACAAGCTACACACAGGGAAACCCAAATACATAGAAACTGGAATGGTAGACAAGCAGATCGATAAAAACTTGATGGGGAAAAAGCCAACAGATCGATGTAGACTTAAAGAAGAAAATAATAGATTGGTGCGTGCCCTGGCAAGGCAGACTGAGAGTAACTGCTTTTGTCTAAACGCATATGTGCGAGCAGGAGTAAGAGAGAAATATATATATATATATATATATTATATATATATATATATTATATATATATATATATATATACATACAGAGAGAGAGAGAAAGAGAGAGAGAGAGAGAGAAGAGAGAGAGAGAGAGAGAGAGGAGAGAGAGAAGAGAGAGAGAGAGAGAGAGGAGAGAGAGAGAGAGAGAGAGAGAGAGAGAGAGAGAGAGAAGAGAGAGAGAGAAGAAAAATGCGGAGAAAGAAAAACTGAATTCCTAGGTATTACTACGTCAATATACAGGATTAAGAAAGAGCATCGAGGAATAGAGAGAGACAAAGAGTGAGCAAGAAAAGAAAAAAAGTAACAGAGCAAGTGCTTACGTCTGTTTACAGTGCAAAGTGTGCCTGAGCGCTGGATTAAGACTCCTTGAATCCAATATATTCTATATGATATGTACACAGAGGGTGATGATAATGGGCCTGAGAGAGAGAGAGAGAGAGAGGAGAGAGAGAGAGAGAGAGAGAGAGAGGAGGAGAGAGAGGAGGGAGGGAGGGAGGAGAGAGAGAGAGAGAGAGAGAGAGGGAGGGAGGGAGGGAGAGAGAGAGAGATAGAGGAGAGGGGGGGGGGGGGGGAGCAGAAGACAGACATACGTGCAGACCGAGCTAGAGACAAAGACGGAGACAGAGACAGAACAGACAGATAGATGAAGAACCGAAAAGATAGGGAGACAGAGAAATATGAAAAACATTTATTTATCTATTTAAATAACATTCATTTATTTTTTACCACTTTATGTCACAGCAGATTTCTCTGGTATAGTAGGCGAGGTTCGATTCACGTACATAACGCACATTCCTCTACACATTTCTCTCCTGTTTCAAGTAATTGGGCCTTTTGCTGAGTCAGTCACTGCCAGGAATACATTATCTTTAAGAGACTTTGCGGACGTGTTGGTGAGCAAGCTTAGCCAACAAAGAATTCTGGGCAGTTTTGCGTGTGTGGCCTACTAGTACATCTACCCGATGGCCGAGGACAATGGGTGATCTTATACCCAGTTGTAGGTCATAAACACATTCCAAGGCCAGGGAGAAAGAATGTACGTTCTTTCATTTCAAAGCCTTGGACAGGAACCGATACTTTCTCTCACACAAAGAGACCAAGATAAAAAGACGATGACCATATCTTGACTGAAATATAAACTCAGAATTCTTTTCTTCACCCTGCCTACGTCACTACTATAACAAGAAGGCAAAACAAAACAAAAATATAATTGCAATAAAGGCAAGCAAACGAAAAAAAGAAATGACCATCTCTCTCTCTCTCTCTCTCTCTCTCTCCTCTCTCTCTCTCTCCTCTCTCTCTCTCTCTCCCCCGTTTCATTTCCCTCCACCATGCTGTTACTCCCCTTTCCTTCCAACCCCCCCCCCCCTCCATCTCCTTCTCTATGACCCAGTGGCAGACACGGACATTCGGCAGATAGCTTCCAGCTGACTGAGCAAATCCCTCCAAAGCCGTAATCCGGAAATGTCGCGGGAGGCTGAAGAAGGAACACACACACTTCAATCCTCCACACCCCCATGCCCACCCGAAAGAAACCAGTTAGGACAAAATCAACACCTTCATTCAATTCCCCAGGCATCGCTCTGTGAGTCACCTTGTGTCTATGTGTCTTACACCTTACGATTGGAAAACACAACTGGTTAAATCCTGGCTTAGGTAAAGAAAGAAAGGAAACGTAAGTGAAAAAAGTCGTCTGGTAAAATTGTTGGCATACCAAAGTGTGATTGGAACTTTCAGGTAGAAAACATGATTTAATTTGAGAAGGGGAGCGGAGAGAGAGAGGGAGAGGGAGGGAGAGGGAGAGACAGAGACAGAGGTTATCTGTTACAAGATTTGCAGCACCAACATTAACAAGAAATTAGTATACAAATCAGAATGCACTATAAAATCGAAAATATCAAGGCAAAATTACGAAATATGACCTACTTACAAAATGTACGTGCTAGAATGGGAAACGACGAACGAGTTTACAGAAAAAGAAATTTGACGAACTACAGAAACATGTGAAAAATGTCGCCGGCACTGCTATGCTAATTCACACTCACTAGGGATCAGTGTCAGTTTGTACTTTGTTAACGAGGTGTCAATGAGTTTGGCACATTCCATACACGCTGATTATAGTCACGATTGAAGAGGTCTGGCACTTTTCATTACACTTCACTGGTTTTGTTTTTTATTTGGTTTTCTTAAACACGCCCCCGGCCCTTTCCTCCCTCTCTGCTTTGTCTGTCTGACCGACCGACCGCCTGCCTGCCTGCCTGCCTGCCTGCCTGTCTGTGGTCTTTAATTTCAAGATGATATCTGAAAGGCTGTCGGATCTTGTGACATGACCACACCACTTCAGCTTTCTCTTCTCCAGTACTGATCAGATGCCTGAAGAGTGATGTCCCGTTTGTCTGATGATGTCAGCCCACTTCCTTGTTTGTGACATAATCCAGGAAGAAAATGTCAACCATTTATTTCATGCAAACACTGCATTTCAACTGCTGGAGTTCTCCTGTGGAAGCATGAAGTTTTTAAGTCCAGAAGCCGTATGCACACAAGAAAATGGAGAGAACCAACACAAGCCCTATTTTCAGTCTGATGTTTCTATCTTTTCACGATGGTTTGAACTTTGCTACAGCTGATGACGTATTTCCACTTCTTGAAATCGTCTGTTTTGTTGTGTGGTGTGTGTGTGTGTGTGTGTGTGTGTGTGTGTGTGTGTGTGTGTGTGTGTGTGTGTGTTGTGTTCTTTAATTTGTTTTTCATTCTCCTTACATTTGATGGAGTCTCCGTTATTTCAATTTGCCACTGCCAAAAGTTTATTTTGCCCACTGACTGTGATCTTCAGTAAGTTTGAATTCGAACTTTCACTACTGACCATCAACCTGGGTTTCTTGGCTCTGGTCTCCTTGCCAAACTTTTATGATGTTTGATACAGGCCTTTTATTCTACTGTTTGGTTCATTTTCCTTTACCTGCAAACACAATAATGCCATCAGCAAATCATAGGCTCTGGTCATTCTCCCTCCCACACTGCCTGACCCCTGCTTGTCTTCAGGGGCTTCAACCGTGACACAACCCAAAGAGATGTTGAACAATGCGAGTGGCAGAAGGCAACCTTGGCCAACACCAATGGAATTATGATGCCACTCTTCCACAGTACCTTGCATAGGATTGTGCTGCTAGCCATCATGTAAAACTACTGGATTGTGTGAATCAGCCTTCGGTCTACGTTGTGCTTCTTCATAGTCATCCACAGCGCTTCATGCCACACACTGGTGTATGTCTTTTGGTAGTGCATGAAGATGTGATGTCTTTTTGATGCTGTGAATATTTGTTGCACAGAACTTCAAAGTAAAAACATTGCTCTGCTGTGTTTCTTCCACTGCTGAATCCAGCCTAAACTTTTGCAATGACTTCTTCCACAAATGGATGGAGTGTATTAAAAATGATCTTCACAATTTCCTGGTCTGCCTGATGGGGATGATAGTTCTGTAGTCCTAATTTAGCTGAAGATTGCACTTATACAAGGAGCGTGGCAATGAGTGATGCCATTTTTTTCTGTTTGCTTCTTTCTGTGTTTGCACGTTTGCAGGGGATGTATGATTGTTAGTTAACAACCATCACTTTCTTCTTCAGGAGTGTGAAAACATTGTCGACACCAGCAATTTTTTGTGACTTTGCAGCCAACTCTTCTTGCATATTCTTCTTTTAAATCGTCAACATCTCTGCCAACTCATCTCACGCCCTCTTTCTCTGTCTCTGAGTTGTATCCACTCCTAAGCCAATATCAAAACATCTGAAATAACCCCTCTTTCAGTCGTTATGTAAACTTTCTTCTGTTTCGCAATGCTGTGATAGGTCACAATAAATCCTTCCCTACGAAGGTTTAGTCCCCGTTTCTTGTTACACCCCTATAGTTAACTCCTCCCTAGTTCTCCACTTCTTTCTCTGAAGATAGTATTCTTATTTTGTTTACGTCTGTTAGCCAGTCCATTGGCTGTCTGCCCAAAGCCACGAGTGTGGTTACGTCTCTTTCCTATCATCCTGACCGTGTTGTTTGGAGAGAAACACGGCCTGACAGGTTGACATGATGGACAACATCACACATGGCCTCACCTATCTCGTTTATCCAAGAACCCGTTATGTTTTGAAGGTTGAAGATAATGTGTTTGTGTGACCTCGAGTCTCTGAAACCTCTTACACAATTTTCAATTAGCTCTCTCTCTCTCTCTCTCTCTCTCTCTCTCTCTCTCTCTCTTCTCTCTCTCTCTCTCTCTCTCTCTCTCTCTCTCTCTCTCTCTCTACGGAGTGAGTATGTATGTATGTATGTATGTATGTATGTATGTATGTATGTATGTATGTATGTATGTATGTATGTATGTATGTATGTATGTATGTATGTATGTGTGTGTGTGTGTGCGTGTGCGCGCACGCACACACGCGCGTGCACGTACTACACGTGTAAGTGAATTGAGTGTGCACGAAGCGTAAATGTATACACGCCTGCATGCGTAAATAACTCTGAGAGTACAAGCTACAGGCCTGTACGTGTGTACTGTGCAGCCTGTGTTTTTCAGACTCCCTGTCGCGGTGTTTCATTCTTCTCTCTGATGCCAGCCTTTGTCTGGACATCTGTTTGATCTTTTCAGCCTGTCTGTCAGTCAGCTCACTTCAATTCTTCCTAGCTCTCCATTCATTTTGTCCTCGCCTCCTTTTCTCCCTTTGTCTGTCTGCATTTTCACGGTTTTGGTAGTACTAGCTCTGTGTATCTGATTTCATCTCGTTTTGCTGTCTGTCTGCCTGTCTATTTCCCCACTTTCTCCCCCTCTCTCTCCCTCCCTCTCCCTCTCTGTGAGGGAAGTAATGATGGAGGGAGTGAACGAGAGAGAGAGAGAGAGAGAGAGAGAGAGAGAGAGAGAGAGAGAGAGGAGAGAGAGAGAGAGAGAGAGAGAGAGAGAGAGAGAGAGAGAGAGAGAGAGAGTACAAGTTCTTGTTAGAATTCATGTAAGAATTCATGTAAACATAACACAAACACTTGTGTAGACATGCAAACACCAAAAAAAGAGATTCTATGTATCGAGGAAGAAACAAAAAGATGTATGCCGAAGACAAAGATGATAATGTCACTTCATGACAACTTCTTGATATTCTTCCATTAGAAAACATTTTTCAGATTCCTAGAGATTATAGCGCCACTATAAGGGAAAAACAGACATATCAACAAAGTCTTTTGGCCTGTCAGTTCTCTCTCTCTCTCTCTCTCTCTCTCTCTCTCTCTCTCTCTCTCTCTCTCTCTCTCTCTCACACACACACACACACACACACACACACACACACACACACACACACACACACACACACACACACAGCACATAATATCTTTTCTGTAGTTTTACCTGAAATGTCAGGAGTTCAGTTAAGATTTTCCAGGTGTCACAAAGTAGGTCACCAATGATGTCTTGTCTTCATGTTATATACAACAATCAATATTTTTTCTGCCACTTACGTTGTGTCGGGAAAACACGCAGGGCAAAATAATCTTTGGCTGCAGTAAGAGTGCAGTTAAAAAGGAGCAAATAGTAGCGGTAGACTATGTGCACAATCTGGCAATCTCTCAACATAACGAAGTGCACACTCTTATCCGTAGAGTGCAGATATTGAAAGAGTTCCAGTGAGCTTGCTATACTGCTCTCGCATAAAAGGTTTAAGACGGATCTGGGCAGAGACTACAGTGTCAGCGATGTACTGTTCCAACAATTGTTTCTTAGCTTCTCAGAGGAAAAGAAAAGAAATATCTTTTGAATGTTAAAAAGTCGTTTCTTGACAGTTTTCTTAAACTGCTATTCAGATAGAAATAGAAGCTTGAACAAATTTTATGTAGACTCTTCCGTTTAGGTTTCCGTTATTTCCGGTCCTGTTTTGAATGATAGTTGTTTTTTTTTAAAATTATATCAAGTCACAGCTATCGTTCTTTACTCTGGTCTGTGTATGCTTTTGGAGTTAACACGTTTATAAGAAGATTACTATTTTTTATCAGTATTTTTTGTCATAACCATACCTTCCGTTTGTCCATTTATTAATTTTGGTTGTTCTGTTTTCAGTTAGTATATTGAGCCGACATGGATAAGCAATATCAACTTTTAACAAAATAGTTTTGTTTATTTCGTTTATTTCTTTACGCTTTCATTGATGGGCCTAAATTATTACGTAACCAATTTTTGAATGTATATTTTTTCTTAAATAATTTGTTACCTTCAAAACTTCGCATAACATATTGGTATTATATGCATAGCATGTCTGTTAGATTGATGTGAATCTGTATGCAATTGTATTGAATTGTATTGTATTGTATTACATTTCTTGTATT
>CM060322.1:6411493-6438993 GCA_030674155.1 Stramonita haemastoma
TTGGATCAGCGATCAGAGGTCGTTTGAGTGCGCGATGCTTACTCAGCGGCCCGCTGGTTCTTACCAAAGCGAAGGAGGTGTGTGTGCGTGTGTGTGTGTGTGTGTGTGTGTGTGTGTGTGTGTGTGTGTGTGTTGTGTGTGTGTGTGTGTGTGTTAGTGAGTCACAGAGAGAGAGAGAGAGAGAGGAGAGAGAGAGAGAGAGAGAGAGAGAGAGAGAGAGAGAGAGAGAGAGAGAGAGAGAGAGAGAGAGAGAGAGAGAGAGAGAGTACTCTTTAATATTGAGAATAATGAAATAAGCACTCATTTTATTTTTATATCTAGTCCCCGTGTGTAGGAAGTTTTGTAAATGTCATCTGTTCCCACGGCACACAATGACCTACTCGCTCTGATGTTAACTCCGGGGAAAAAAATCCCCTCGAACGGGAATCGAACCCCGGTCGTCAAATTGCGAGCTCAGTGTTCTGACCACTAGGCTTTCCCGTCCCGAGAGAGAGAGAGAGAGAGAGAGAGAGAGAGAGAGAGAGAGAGAGAGAGTGAGAAGATGAGAGAGAGAAGAGAAAGACTGAGAAGACAGCGAGAGAAGAAAGCAGCAGACAGAGACAGCGAGAGACGAGGAAAGAAGGAACAGAGGCAGCGACAGGACAGAGCAGAGACAGAGAGAGACAGAGAAGAGAGAGAGAGAAGAGAGAAGAGAGAGACAGACGCAGGAGAGAGAGAGAGAGAGAGGAAGAGAGAGAGGAGAGAGCAGAGACAGACAGAAGGCAGAGAAGGAGAAGAGGAGGAGAGAGAGAGAGAGAGAGAGAGAGAGAGAGAGAGAGAGAGAGAGAGAGAGAGAGAGGAGAGAGAGAGAGAGAGGAGAGAGAGAGAGAGAGAGAGAGAGAGAGAGATGAACACAGACAGAGAGACACAGTGGGTGAGATAGAGACAAAAGAGTAGGCTTCTGTTGTGTTGGGCTAAAAATAAGCCCTGTCAATAGAGAATGTCTTTGAGGGAATTAGGCAGACGTCGTTTTCAGTAACACAAGCCTACTCAACCCTATCGACCTGGCGCTTCACAAAGTTCAGTGGCACACACACACACACACACACACACACACACACACATACACACGCACACACACACACACACACGCACACGCACACACACACAGCACAGACACTCTATACACTGAAGTAGGCAAGCATAAGTACACATACACATACACATACACACGCACCTGCGCGCGCAATCACACACAGAGATAATGCTGGCATAAGTACACACACATACATATACAAACATACATTCACACACAAAGCCCACATATGTATAAGTCCACTCAACTACACACACACACACACACACACACACACACACACACACACACACACAAGACTATCCATGCATTATAACACACAGATTCACATGTATGCGCGCGCATACAAAGACAACAGATATAAAGACAGACACACTCAAAGAGTCTCTCTCTTTCAAAGAGCACATGCACAACACATGCCCCCCCCCCCCCCCCCCAGACACACACAGACACAGACACAGATACACAGACACACACAGCCGTCACCACCCCCGCTCTCCTTGGCCTTTAAGTCGGCAGACAGAGTGAAATCAATGCCATCAATTTTCAGTCTGCTGCTTCCAAGAGATTCCTTCACACCCTACCCCACACCCTTCCTCCTCTCCTCCTCTCTCTCTCTCTCTCTCTCTCTCTCTCTCTCTCTCTCTCTCTCTCTCTCTCTCTCTCTCTCTCTCTCTCTCTCTCTCTCTCTTTTCTTTCCCTGCCATTCTTTTTTCTTGCATGTCTGTCTGTCCTGATCAACATGTAACAGGTTTTTGCCGACTTGAATGTGTGTGTGTGTGTGTGTGTGTGTGTGTGTGTGTGTGTGTGTGTGTGTGCGTGTGTGTGTTTGTGTGTGTGTGTGTATGCGTGTGTGTGTGTGTGCGCGCGCGCGCGCGCGTGTCTGTGCGCGCGCGCGTGCGTGCGTGCGTGCGTGCGTGCATATGTGTGTGAGAGAGTGCTTGTGCGCCTGCTTGTGCGAGTGATTGCATGCGTGACTGTTTGCATACACGTAAAGTTCATGCTTGATGTTTTCGTTTTTCTACAACCCATCGAATGCTTTTAGCCTACAAGATCTTTAATGTAATTGCTTGATTTTCATTTTTCCTGGGTTTTGTTTGTTTCCTCTTCATCAAACGTCCATATAGCAAATGGTTGTCTGTCGTATGAGAGAAAATACGTTGTGCTACCGTTAAGCGCCTGACAAGTAGGACCCTGCGGGTTTCTTTTTGTTTTGTTTTTTGTTATTACGCGTGTGTACAAGAAAAACACGGGGGCACTGGCAGGTCTGCACATAACTGACCTGAAAAACCGTGAAAAGAAACATAGTCCACCAGAATCCACTGGAATTCGACCGGTAACCTCATTTTTGTTGGTTATTTATTACAGTTTTTCACCTTGTGTTGTTGTGTCAGTATATCAACAAAACGATATCTCCAGTGTTATGAAGTTTACTTAGGGCACCGTTCGAAAGGTGGAAAAACTCGGTGGTTAGTGCGACAACCAGTAGCTAAGGGCACAGGGGCAAGTCACCACTGAGCTGAATGTCTGAAGGCATTTTTCTTGTCGAGTTAGCAAAATATGCAACACTGTTGTCTAACAAGTTCTTCCGGGGAGATATGAAATCAGACTGTGTTCTAATGAGTACGCATCTTGCCCATACACGTTTATCAACATTCAAATAGATCACCCATCTTTCGCAGAAGAGGATCTCAGTTGTAGCTGGTAGCACGGATGACGTGAATATAGCCAGCATGCAAGAAGAAGGATGTGCTGGCTCTGCCAGGTTTAGCCAGCCTAATCCATACTGACAAAGTCTCGGCACTTTTCCCCAGTGACTCGCGTCACCAGAGCCAGTCAATCAAGGCAAGACAGGTCAAGGGCAGAAAGCATGAGGTGGTGAGGGTCTGACATCTCCAGACACCACCTTAAAATCCCCGTGCTGATCCTCCAAAAGCTCTTGTGTCTGTCACCTTGCTCGTTCCGCTCAAACATATACGTACATCTTTTTATTATTTATTTTATTCTTTTATATCGAGGATAATGGAATAAGCACTCATGTGCCTTTTTCATCTAGTCCCCGTGTGTACGCAGTTGTATAAATATTGTCATCTGTTCTCAAGGAATTAAACAGCTGAGCGCTAATTTGATGACAGCAGCAGTGCTGGATAATGTGGCTTCTTAGAAAGGGGTGGTGGCGGCAGAGTTTTTAGAAATAATTGTGGAAGTGGTGGTGGTAGTAATACTAGTAGTAGTAGTAGTAGTAGTAGTAGTAGTAGCAGCAGCAGCAGCAGCAGCAGCAGCAGCAGCAGCAGCAGCAGCAGCAGCAGCAGTAGTAGTAGTAGTGTAGTGGTAGTACAAGTAGTAGTTTTTGTTTTTTTTTGTTGTTGTAGTAGTTCTAGTAGTATAGTAGTAGAAGAAGAATTGCGAAGAAGAAGAATTGCGAAGAAGAAGAAGAAGAATTGCGAAGAAGAAGAATTGCGAAGAAGAAGAAGAAGAAGAAGAAGAAGAAGAAGAAGAAGAAGAAGAAGAAGAACAACAACAACAACAACAACAATAACAATAAAAACAACAACAATAACAATAACAATAAAAACAACAACAACAACAACAACAAGGAAACAAAGAACACAAAGAAGACCAGCCGGCAGGAGAACGTCTGCCCACACAGCCATCAGCATCAGCGATAGAAATGTTATGAAAACACAGATGTCATCTTTATTATCATCGCTGTCGTCATACTCATCGACCGATTCGTCTTTTGACAACTTAATGACAGACTGAAGTGGGTTTGCTGAAATCAGCGCTGAACAGTCTGCGCCATATATGGCAAAGATGAAGAGCATTACTATTGGTTTAGAGACATTTGTATTGTGACATTTTACTTACAGCGCTAAGATTTAGTGTATCAAGCAATAGCTGGGGATTGTGTCAGTGCCCTGTGCTAAGCTCTCTCTCTCTCTCTCTCCCTCCCTCACCCCTCTCTCTCTCTCTCTCGCTCTCTCACACACACACACTCACACACAAGCACGCGCACACACACATACACACACACACACACTCTCTCCTCTCCCCCCTCTCTCTCTCTCTCGCTCTCTCACACACACACACTCACACACACACCACACACAAGCACAGCGCACACACACATACACACTCTCTCCTCTCTCTCTCTCTCTCTCTCCTCTCTCTCTCTCTCTCTCTCTCTCTCTCTCTCTCTCTCTCTCTCTCTCTCTCTCTCTCTCTCTCTCTCCCATTGCACTCCTATGCCCTATTTCTCTCCCCCTTTATTTCTAACCACCTTCTCCTTCCCTCTTTGTCCCCCCTCTCTCTTTCCCCCTTCCCTCCCGATCTCCATCCATCTGTATCTCTCCCTGTCATCAGCATGACCATCCCTAACGCTCTGCCCACTCCACACCCATTCACATTATTTTCATTCATTCTCAACTCCGGCAACTTCTCCGTTGTCCTACGTTCACCAGCCAAGCGTGGCAAAAATTCTAATAACTTTCTTTTTCTTTCGAGTTTTTTTATTTTTCTGAGCCATAGAAAACCGCTGGATAGCGTTATTTCCTTTTCACCCCCTGTTGGCTGCTAAGAGAAGGCGAGAGGAGAGGTTTAAGGATGCAGTGACATCGGAGTACAAGGGGGCCTTGCGTCTGTCTGTCTTCATGGAGTCTGGGAATACAATGCATAGGGCTTTGCCAATCCTTCTCCTGTATTGTAGCACAAGGAGGGAAAAGACCGGTTCTCTGTATGTATGTCTGTTTGTCTGACTGTCTGTCTGTTTGTCTGCCTGTTTGTCTGTCTATCTTTCTCGATCTGACAGTAGTAGTAGTAGTAGTAGTAGTAGTAGTAGTAGTAGTAGTAGTAGTAGTAGTAGTATAGTAGTAGTAGTAGTAGTAGTATAGTGGCAACACAGCAGTAGTAGTGTTGGTGATGGTGGTGATGGAGATGATGATGATGATAATAGTAACGGTATCAGAAGTAGCACTTATGCTATTGTTGTCGTTAGTTATGGCAATAATGATGAATATGTAAATGAAGAGGATGATAAATGATGACGATGCTGCTGATGATGATGATGACGGATACGCCAGAAATAAGTTGCCGTTTTCACAAAGCTTTCGTGTGATTTTCTGGCAAGTTATGCTCAACAAGTTCTAAGAATAGTCCTTGCATATTTGTTTTAATGCGGCTGGTTTGTATATGGGTACGGTCAATAGCCAAAGTATGATTGGTTATTTGAAGTCTGAAGCTACTCTCCCCCCACCCCCCTCTCTCTCCAGATGAGATGATTAACTGAGGCCCGTGTGCGAATGCGCGCAGAACATCTTGCGCACACGTTAAAGCAGGTTCCACTTTTCGTAAGAGTAGGCTATTGTGTCCCGGTTGGATCAGATGACAAGATTTACAAAACTGCATACACACAGGGACTGGATGTAAAAAAGCACATGAGTGCTTATTTCCATTATTCTCGATATAAGAGAATAAATAAAAGATAAATAAGATCTCTCTCTCTCTCTCTCTCTCTCTCTCTTCTCTCTATCTCTCATCTCTCTCTCTCCTGTTCTGCCTACTGGCCGCACACTCATTTCATTCAATCTGAAACACACACACACATACACACACACACACACGCGCGCGCGCGCGCCACACACACATTCTCCATTCCCCCCCCCCTCACTCTTCATTTTTCATTAGCGCGAAGAGTCTGAAAATACAGTCTTTTGTTCCCCAGGCCAGAGAAAGCCAGGAGGCGGTGTCATTTCCTGTACACTGCCTGTTGCCCCTGGGGCCAGTGGGGGTGAAGCGTGCAGGATACACTGACACAGGAGAACGGGGCACCCTACCTACCTACCCACGTCTGTCTTCTGGGGTCCTGGGGGAACAACAATGTACGTCTGCCTCCCACTCTCCTACACTTCAGCACTGGATAGAATGTCCAGCTCTCTGTCTCTGTCACCCTTTTGTGCTTTTTGTTTTTCTTGTCTCTGCCTCTTCCTTGGCTACACATCACCATTAGATTTTGCCTTTTTTATATTTTTTCTACATCGCTCTTGCGTTTATACCACAATTACTAACGTCTCCACAGATATAAAAACCATTTATTGTGGCAGACTAGCCATTGACTCAAAACCGGTGTTATTTTGCACAAATTTGGTAGGCTTGAATTTTTAAAATGTTCTGCTAATACTGTATCCCCTCAGTCCTTTATCGTCTGCTAGCTTCTAACAACAATTTGCATGCAAAGGGCCAACACTGTAAAAACACAAGCGATCATCATGTTCATGATCATTCCAAACTTTCTCATGACACCCTGTACTAATCCATGTTCTCAATCCTGAAAACAAATGCACAGTGCACACAGGCATTGATTTTCTGACTAGTGTTGTATACGAGATACTACTTGACCCAGAAACTAAAGCTGGAGTGTAGCCTTTACCTCTTTTCTTTTCCGCCTGCTTGCTTGTTTTTCCCTTGTTCTCCCCCTATCCTCTTTTATGCACACGCTCTTTGGTGACAGAATGTCAATTTTGAAAAGTAACAAGAATCTGAATGCTACAGATTTGAAACTTGCCCATTGATACTGCTGACAATACAAAACAACCTGCTCACTATCTCCACAGAACGAAACAAGCGATTGGTTTCCCTCCTGCCCTAAACGACCAGGTAGAATTGCATTGGGTTTCACACCAGTGGTGGATGTGCTACAATCCAGAGAGATTTATCGATCCAGGGCAACGTGAAAGGACACAGTGAAAAGGCTACACGTTCCAGGGTCAGTGTGAAGTGAGTGATGAACGAGGAAGAAGAGGCGATAAAAAACCGAGCGTGCAATCTCCTGAAAACACCACACAGACCCTGAGGACGTAGAGTTGTCATTTCCCGATTAGTCTGGCTTACCCAAATAGTCCTCGTACTCTGAAATATTGCAAGTGTTCCAAAGCTGGGGCTGGTGCATCATTTCCTTTTAATTCAGCACTTTAAGTAGTGTAACACAGGTTGAGTTATCAGAAACATTATCTTCAAGTTAAGACTATTTTACTTTGTAACCCAAAAACATCTCACGTTTTCACTGCTTGTCCCCCCCCCCCCCCATCCTCCTTCCTCCCTTCCCCGCTCCTTCCTTCTCTCCAACTTTCCGTCTTTCTCCAGGTCAGAGAATGATCGATTCAATCCTTTGCCCACTTGACTCACACACTCTACCTTTTAATTGAGATTTCTGTACCCAATTTGTTTTTCTCGGCTAAAACTCCAAGGTTCACCACTATTGACATTTTTTTGCGAACGCGACCGTCTTAGCCCAGCATTAAGGTAGCCGCACTCCGACTTCGGGGATTGAACCCAACCTGAGTGATTTCTTCATCAGTCAAACAAAGTAAAATCACACAAACACACACGTGCGCACGCACGCACGCACACACATACACGCACACACGCACACACACACACACATCCCTCAATGGTCCACCCACTAGATTCCCGTACATCATTATCAAATCCTTCACGGATTTGAGCAAAGCATTCCTCATCCCTCTGCTCATCATCCAAGCAAGGAAAAATCTGTATAACTGCCCCCACCCACAGCCCCTACTGCCATAAAAAGCCTTTAGGCCTGCAGTGTCCTTTCCTTTCCTCTCCCTGTTGGCAGGGAGGAAGGAGAGTGTAGGATAAAAAGTTTCTAGGATACAGTGAAAATAGAGGTGCTGGAAACCTCCAATCTCACTTCATGGACTTCCGAGGACTGGGGACGGGGGAGGGCAAAAGAAAAAAAAAATCCCGCCTCTGACTTTTTCATATTTCAGCACTTAAAAGAATGACCCATTTTGTTTTGTCATTCTTTTACCCCTCTGTCTATCTCGGCGTGTGCATGTCTCCCTGTTTATCACCATGACAACTCTCTCTCTCTCTCTCTCTCTCTCTCTCTCTCTCTCTCTCTCTCTCTCTCTCTCTCTCTCTCTCTCTCTCTTCTCTCTCTCTCCCCATCACACACACATTCTTGAGTTGTGTTTGAAATAACAGTCAAGACTTGTAATAATCATAATTTATTAAACTTCAAGTTTCAACCATGAAAAAGCTTAGAGTTTCAGGGCTACAGACCATTCCTCGGTTTTCCCTTGCTTGAATGAAGAAAAAGAATCGTATTCAACATGACATTGCTGGAAGATGTGTCCCAGTCACAGGAGTTTATATCAATCCAAGCGCTAACTGAAAAAAAAAACGTTAAAAAAGATACGATTTTTTGTTTGTTATAGAGTGAATAATGAATGAGACAATCAAGTAAAAGCATTCAGAACCGAAACTATAACAACAAACAACACCAAAAACACGCTGTGGTCTGCAGATATGCACTTGATTGTATTGGTTTCTAGGTTCAGGTAAGAACGCTTAGTTTAACATAGTTTACCATTCCACAACTGTCTGTCAAACCAAACTGTAAAAACAACAGCCACTGGTCATTAATCAGACATGACTAAAGGCTGAGTGTAGCACATTTGATTTGTTCTTCTTTTTCAGTTTAAGATATTATACAGGAATAAACAGCTATCGTAGTTTTGGTAAAAGTTCTGATGATTCAGTTTCTCTCTCTCTCTCTCTCCTCTCTCTCTCTCTCTCTCTCTCTCTTCTCTCTCTCTCTCTCTCTCTCTCTCTCTCTCTCTCTCTCCGTTCCTCACCAACGAGACATCTCAGCCCCCTAACCGCTACAATGCCGAAATTCATAATTTCATTTCTTTAATTCCAAAACAAAGTCCACGTTGCCCCCGTTATCACCCAACCATGGTTTAACAAGCTGATGGATGGCGCTCTTTTCTTTTCACCCTCCACTGGTCACTGAGAGAGAGAGAGAGAGAGAGAGAGAGAGAGAGAGAGAGAGAGAGAGAGAGAGAGAGAGAGAGAGAGAGAAGAGAGAGACAGAGACAGAGAGACAGAGAGACAGAGAGACAGAGAGCAGAGAGAGAGAACAGAGAGAGAGACAGAGAGAGAGAGAGAGAGAGAGAGAGAGAGAGAGAGAGAGAGAGAGAGAGAGAGAGAGAGAGAGAGAGAGAGAGAGAGAGAGAGAGAGAGAGAGAGAGAGAGAGAGAGTTTCTAGGATACAGGGATACTGGAGTACAGGGGACCCTGAGTCTGGCTACGTGGGCTGTACTGTCGGGGGCGGTGTAGAAGGGGAGGACACTCTGTCTCGCCTCTCGCTTTCCTAGGTTATTATTTTCAGGGCTGAAATGAACCATCCCTTCTCTTTCACTCCCAATATTATGCGCCTGCTTGCCTGCCTGCCTGCCTGCCTGCCTGCTTGCTTGCCTGCCTGCCTGCCTGCCTGCCTGCTTGCCTGCCTGCCTACCTGCCTGCTTGCCTGCCTACCTGCCTGCCTGCCTGCCTTTCTGCTTGCCTGCCTGCTTGCCTGCCTGCTTGCCTGCATGCCTGCCTGTTTGCTTGTCTGCCTACTTGCCTACCTGCCTGCATGGCTGTCTACCTACTTTTCTGTCTGACTGTGTCTCCATTATACATCTCCTATACATGGTCAATGTCAACTGTTAGAAAATACGAGTATTGCAGATTTGGAGCCTCCACAACATCAATGTTCACTAGCACTACCTTTCAAAGCACACACCATGCAACCTCTTGATTTTCCCAGGCTGAACTGACGTACGAAGGAGAAACACAATCAGAATGACACCAGAAGTAGATTTTTTTGTAGTAAGTGTTGATTCAGTATGGAGGGGAAGAAGGATTGATGAATAAAGAAACAGTGTCCATGTTGTTGTTGTTGTTGTTGTTGGAGAGAGAGAGAGAGAGAGAGGAGAGAGAGAGAGAGAGAGAGAGAGAGAGAGAGAGAGAGTGAGAGAGAGAGAGACAGACAGAGACAGACAGACAGACAGACAGACAGACAGACTGATAGACACAGAGAGAGGAAATAAATAGAGAAAAAAAGGGAACTTTGAACTTAAAGAAAGGAGAAAGAGACATCACACCAGAATTGCATCTTCAAACGATATTCAGTCTCCTGAGGAACATGAACTGACCATTACTGATTGTCTGAGACCGGCCAACTGAAGCTCCCTATGTAGGACATACTTCACAGCCTGCCATATATTGTTTACTGTTTGAAACTTATTGGAAAAGTGATCCTTAATCGTACGTACATGTATCAAGAACATTTTCAGGCAAGGTTAGGTGTATTTCAACTTTATAACACAGTAACCTCTCAAACTATCTCTGTCTCTCTCTCGCTCTCATGACTTTGTATCGAATGTTGATTACTGTGTATTATGTACTGCGTTATATCATGATGCTTTCCCAAATGTATTTTGCTATTATCACGATTGTATTCGATGAGCAATTAAAATCATTTCAGTGTTCTCTCTCACTCTAACACACACACACACACACACGTGCGCGCGCACACGCACACGCACACACAGCATTCAGAATGACCGCGGTAGTGAATGTGTTGCAATCAGAGGAGTGTTCATTGATCCAAACTGAATTAAAAGGACAGTGTGAAAATAGACCCAGCTTCCTGGATTCTTGCCGAGTGAGTGATAAATGAGAAGCAGAGAAGATACAGACGCCCTGCACCATTACATCTCCTAACGGTCGCCCAGTCTTCTCTGGCTACAGACTGTCTCTGCTGGGTTTCAAGGGGCAACCCAAGACCCCTGGGCAAAGCACAGTGCGCAACATCACTAAGCTGTTTATCTTAAGTACGTTAGCCTGGTGGTTAGGGCGTTGAGCTTGCTCTCTGACAGCCCGGGTTTTGAACCTCTACCGAGGCACAGGTTCAGGGGATTTTCTCCTTAAAGTTAACATCAATACTGACTCAAATCCCTGAAAATTTCTTCGGAAAAGACTAGAAATCAAGGTCCCTTTTGCAAACACGGAGAACGTTTTGCGCAACGTAAAAAATCAAAACAAAAAACAAACTCGTTCTGTCTTTTGGAAGAGTAGGGGCTGGCAAGAAATGGAAAACAAAATTTCAAAAACACATACGCTGCACATGCACACTGATGTCCTGTTTACACACCACCCCCATAGTCGGTGGGTGAAAAGAGTCGCATACGCAAAAATCTCACTATTGGGGAACCTTGAAGCTCTAGCTGAACAACGAATTATGATTATCTTTAAGTCTAAGAAAATATGAGCACTGGAAATGTTTACATGCATCAGAAATTCTTAAAAGCTGGCCCGACAGTCTTTGTTTCCCTTTATGTGATTAAAACACTGTAGGGTAAGTAAGTACAATAAAAGCAAGATTGATGCAAAATTCTCTGTCTGCCTGTCTGTCTGTCTCTCTCTCGATCCGCCCTCTACCCAGTCAATTCAAACGGCCATTTCATTCAGTGTAAATCCTGGTTAATTCTGCGTCACCCTCTTAATCTTCCAAAGCATAACGAAATCACGCGCGCGCGTGCCTGCGTACGTAACACCACACACACACACACACACACACTCTCTTCTCTCTCTCTCTCTCTCTCTCTCTCTCTCTCTCTCTCTCTCTCTCTCTTCTCTCTCTCTCTCTCTCTCTCTCTCTACTGTCCTCTGCATCCACGCACTCATTAATTCATTTACTCCAGATCTGAAGATCTCTCTCTTCATTGCTCCCTTTATCATTCAAGCGAGAAAAAAAAACTTTATACCAGTCTCCCCCCTCCCCCCATGGCAATAAAACCGTTGGTAGATAGGCTAGTGCCGTTTCCTTTTCCCTCCCTGCTGGTTGTGTGCAAGTGGCGGTGAAGAGAGTGTAGAGTACTGTGACACTGGGGTACAGGGGACCCTTCCTCTGTCTTCTTGGGGTCTTCGAGGACTAAATAGCCTCTACCTCTCGCTTTCGTACATTTCAGCACTGGATGGATGGAATGACCAATTATTTTTATTCTCTGTCCCCATTTTTGCGTTTCTGTGTGTGTGTGTGTGTGTGTGTGTGTGTGTGTGTGTGTGTGTGTGTGTGTGTGTGTGTGTGTGTGTGTGTGTGTGTGTGTGTGTGTGTGTGTGTTTCTGTCTCTGTCTGTCTGTCTGTCTGTCTGTCTGTTTGTCTCTCTATGTCTGTCTGTATGTCTGTCTGTCTCTCTCTCTCTGTGCGAATTTGTCTCCTAGTGTTTTCTTTCCTGCCTTTGCACTTACCTACTACACTTATATTTTTTTCTTCGCTTCTATAGGTCTTTGATGAAAGAGCACCAAAAAATAAACAAAAATCTGAATACCTCAAACTTTTAAACTGCCTGTTGATAATGCTGACAATGCTCAGGGTATAAACCGCATATTGATTTTCCCTCCTCCCTTAATCGCACTCGGTTTCACTCTAGTGGTGACTGTGTTGCCATCAGAAGAGTTCTTATTGATCCAGAGCCAACGACAACAGCCAGAAACCCAAACACAGTCTAAAGGATACCAGTTTGTAGAGTATTGTGGAGAGAGTGATGAATGAGGTCATAGGAAAGATTCAGAATGAGCACGCAATCTCACCATTTTTTTTCTCTTTTAGATTTCTGGGGACATTCACAGGATTAGGCTAATTTCTGAGGCCAAGGAAGTCATATCAGTAAAACACATTTCAAAATCGGACAAGACTGCCTCAGGAAAAGAGACAACGCACTGGGAAATATCCAAAAGCTGGTACATTTTTTGCTTTTTGCAATCCAGTGTTTGAACAAACAATGATCAGAATCAGTCTTCAGGAGCACCAAATATTAAGCTGATCTCTTTCAACTGTGCTTAATTGTGTGTGTGTGTGTGGTGTGTGTGTGTGTGTGTGTGTGTTGTGTGTGTGTGTGTGTGTGTGTTTGTGTGTGTGTGTGTGTGTGTGTGTGTGTGTGCGCGCGCGCACACACACATACATACATACATACAAACATACATACATACAACATACATACATACATACATACATACATACATACATACATACATACATACATACATACATACACACACACACTCTCTCTATATCTCTCCCGCTAAGCTTGATCTCATCAAAGATTTTTTTAAACAAACAACTGCACGACTCCAAATACCGTTTTTGTTTGTTTGCCTTTTTTTTTCAAACTTTCAAAATAAACCTTTTGGGGGCAGGTCAGAGTCTGAAATGAAACACACCAAAAAACGTTGGATGTGCCCCTCTCATCCATTTTCATTTCCTATTTCCCCAGATAGTCTAGCTTTCCCCCTCACCCCTCCTCTCTCTCTCACTGGTGGTTGTTTTTCATGTTCCATTACATTTTGCATACCAGTACGTTGTTTTCCCCCTTCTCCCACACTCAGTGTATTGTAGCCTAAAGCCAAACCCGTTCAGAGTTCAAAGTTCTCTCTCTGTCTCTCTGTCTGTCTCCCTCTCTCTCCCTGTCTCTGTCTCTCTGTCTCTCTGTCTCCCTCTCTCTCCCTGTCTCTGTCTCTCTGTCTCTCCTGTTTCCCTTGCTCGACTGCCAATAAGATGCGCGCGATGTGTGCATGCATGCACGCCACGTTTCCGAGTCTTTTTGCTCAACATGCCGAATGTAGCACCTTCATCTGTTTGCCACTGAAAGCCCACCCGCTGATAGCAGTTCTCAAAGACAGAAAATCCATTTCCTTTCTGTCTGTCTGTCTGTCTGTCTGTCTCTCTGCTAGAGCTCCGAGGTTCATCAATGGTGAGACTGTGTCTGTGACCGTTTGCTCACCATTAAGGCAGTCGCATTCTGACTTCGGGGATGTAGCCTGACCACAACACATTGTGCATACGATTTTATTTTTAAGTGTGATCTTTTCCTACCGGAATGTGTACAGTGGCCTTCAGGAAACGTTTAACGTTCGCGCAAGATGTTCTGGGTGTCTTAGCAAACGGAACCTTGGTTCATAGTCTCATCCGAAGGACGTTTTGGGAGTGTGGAATTGGTACTGATGCTAATTGTAGGGGGAGGTGGAAACCCTGGGAATGGGTGTTTCGGTAGTGGCGCTAAGCTGTAATCCACGCTGTCTGATCGTGATCAACGGTCTAACCACTAGGCAATTACACACACACACACACGCGCACACACACACACACACACACCACACACACACACACACACACACACACACACACACTCTCTCTCTCTCTCTCTCTCTCTCTCTCACACACACACACACACACACACACACACACATACACACACACACACACACACACACACACACACACACACACACAGCCAAATCAAAAACAAAAAAAAAGATGATAAATTTTCAGGTTGACAACTGGTTAAGCTAAGTTACCTAGTATTATGTGGAATCATAACGACAGGGTTTTTTCCCCCTTTGTTGTGTGTTTCCTTCTTTGTGCTACTTTCCCCCTTTGTTGCTAAAATATCCGTGATACCAGATCCAGGAAAGAAACAGAAAATTATCAGAACATTGTCATGAAACTAAGATATACTGCAAAAAATTACTCCCACTGCGGTTTTTTTTCTAGTGGTGTTGCCAAGGAGCACGTATTTTTGGCTGACAGTATTGTTTTAATACATTATATTCATTGAGATAATACATCTGAAAAACTAAATCATATCTATATTTGAAAATATGTTCAATAATCTGGCACAATTCTACAACCTCTGAGTACTGTGAAACTCTTTGTTTTGAATTATACTGCCTCAATATGCTTTTCTTATAACGACAATGAGCAAAATAGTGTAAAGACTTATTCCTAGCAATTGCTATGTACTGTGGTCGTTACCCTAAAAGAGAGAGAGAGAGAGAGAGAGAGAGAGAGAGAGAGAGAGAGAGAGAGAGAGAGAGAGAGAGAGAGAGAGAGAGAGGAGAGAGAGAGAGAGGAGAGAGAGAGCATATACTCCTACTGAAATGGATGTTTTACACACCTGCTTGCATTTCGTTTTGCGCATAAGTGTATAACAAAAAAAAAACATTACAAATACAAGCGAGTGTAAGTATCCCTGTATGTATGCGTGTGTATAAACCCCACATTTCATGACACCGGATGTAGATCTCCAAGCTGGAGGTATGTATGTATGTGTGTAACAAAAGAGTTCAAAAGTGCACATCGTGATTTTACTCCTCCTCCCTGCTTCACACGCCCCCCTCCTATCTCTTGGATACCGCATCTTGGTTTTACTGTTCTTTTTCTTTCTCTCCCCGTCTCTTTTGGCCGTAGGGTACAGGGGGGGGGGGGGATTTGTCATGCGTCTTTCTTCCCTTATGATTTACTGCCGGTTGTGGAGTTCACCGCCATTGACAGTTTTTTTCCTGACGCTACAAACAACTAAACGTTTTTTGCTAACAAAGAATTTATAGATCGTCAACAGATATACGTTCTTACAGTCAAACAGCCCAACAGTTGTTAAGTTTCCATCTCCCCCTCTCCTTTTCGATTTCAAGCAGGAGGTATTTTGGGTAAAACCGCTTTCTTAGTATATTTCTGTGCTTTCCAGTTCATTGTTTCTGCATGCTTCCAAACAGCCAACCCTTTCTCTACTGCAAGTTACCTGTTTTATTCTTCATTATTCTTCCCTGTCTGCAGCCCAATGTCTCCCTCCACTCAGGAACATTCCGCCTGACATGCTGCTAAATACCTGAGGGCCTCACTGCATGGTTTCTGCCGGGTGTCTGGAAATTCTGCCTGCTGGCCAAGTCTAGTCCAACCTGTCCCTGAAAAAGCTTTTTAGTTAGCATCAAGTCATGCTTGATAGCCCTGGGGTGGGGTGGGAGGTAAGAGAAGGAGAGGATGCAGGTGGATGAGGGAAAGGGAAGGGAAGGGGGTGATTAATGTGGAGCAAGAACAGCAGCAGCAGCAGCAGCAGCCGATGGGCCATAAAATCTCTTACGTCTGCCGGTGTCCCTGGGGAACTGGCTTCAACATGATTTTATATTCCACCTGATGTGTATAAAATAAATATCAACAGAAAGATTTTCTAGCCCAATGTTTGGGTGTGTGTGTGTGTGTGATTAATTGTCTGCACAGTCAGCACGCGAGTTTGGTAGTCGTTGTTGATATCACCTGAGTTGGCGGTATCGTCGTCATCAGTTTGATTCCAGTCACGATGTTTTATTCATCCCACAAGGGTCAGATCATCAATTAACAAAACACGAGGGACAACTAAACAGCTGAACAAATTAAAATGAAAACGTCCAATCATCTTAAAAGTTCCAAGTATGAGAAACATTAATACACCCCTCTCTCTTCCTTTTACCCCCCCCCCTCTCTCTCTCTCTCTCTCTCTCTCTCTCTCTCTCTCTCTCTCTCTCTCTCTCTCTCTCTCTCTCTCTCTCTCGTGTGTCTCTTTCTCTCTCTCCCCCCCCTTAGTATAAGGGCACGGGTCATTGCATAAAAGCTCCCACCGGCACTGGCATCAACTACTGCTTACCAACATGATGGAAACGATTTAAATCCCGGGTTCTGGGCACCACATGGAGAGGATCAGAGAGGTGAGAGGCAACAGTCCCAACTGTAGGGGGAAGGAAGGAAGGGAGGAATGTTCACAGAAGGCAGCAGACGGAGGGTCCCTGGACCAGTGATGGATGTCACTATGAGGACTGTCTGACAGTGACACACACCCCGCCTTTCCCTACAGCCTCCACCTCATCAGCACAGGGCTTTGTCCACAGCTTCTCTGTCTGTCTTTCTGTCTGTCTCTGTCTGTCTGTCTGTCTGTCTGTCTCTCTCTCTCTCTCTCTCTCTCTCTGAGTCTCTCTCTCTCCACCCAAATATAAGGCAGAGACCCAAGATGTCTATTTCTGCCTGCTTCTTGTTTGTCTGTCTACCCACCTCTTTAAACATACACATAAATACATGTGCGCGTGCGAGTGCGCGCGCGCACACACACACACCACACGTGCGCACACGCACAGAGAGAGAGAGAGAGAGAGAGAGAGAGAGAGGAGAGAGAGAGACAGAAGAGACAGAGACAGAGACAGAGAGACAGAGAGAGACAGAGAGAGAGAGAGAGACAGACAGAGGCAGACAGACAGACAGAGTAAGACAGACAGACAGAGACAGACAGACAGACAGACCACCTCCAAAGAAGAATGATCAGGATGCCTGCCATTGGACTGAAGAAGGAAGGGAGGGAGGACAGACAGGAGGCGATCAATGCTAACCAAAGCACTGACACCAATGCTGTCTGGCTGATATGTCGCAGTGCTGTCCACAGACCTTTCCAGGTTCACCCCCACCCCATCCCCCGGCATGCTTTATATACAGACACAACAGTATAAACGGTTTTGATCTTGTTTTTGCCCTCCTGAAAACAAAGAAGTATGTTATGCTACTATGCTTTTCTGCATGCTCACGTCTGGCCCTACACCCTTGAAACAAGACATTATGCTCATTTTCCTTTTTCTTGTTTTTACATAGCCTAAATCTGCTATCAGATGTGTCATGCAGAAAACACTGTATCGCTGAAAACTTGTTGCGAGTTATTCTGCAAAAGACCTATTTCTGGTTTTTTTTTTATCACAGCCTTAGATAATCTTTCAGAACTGTATAACTTGACCCCTTTCCCCTGCTTCATCTGAGTTTCTTTGTGTCTCTTTAAGGATGGGCAGGCCGATTGACAGCATATCAAAGGGTGGGAATAGGTGGGTTTTAATAGTCACCAAACATAAACATTCGCTATTCTTCTTGAGTTTCCATCTTTCTCCTTCCGTTTTTAAGGACATACCAACAGAGGTTAGTTCTGTAATAATTATATCCTATCCCAAAGTTTGTTTCCTTCAACCTGAACTGCTTCCTTCATCTGTGATACTAGGCATGTTCCTTAAGATTAAGTGTTCTTTTTCACCTATAATCAAACACTATAACAACCATGGATTATTCCATCTAACCTGTTGTAAAACACCGGTATGTCCCACTAATGACTTAGGCTGTGTGTATGGAAAACATAACAGACCGAACTCTATCCCAGGGGAAGCTTTTTGATTTGCGTGAAGCCAGGCCGGATAACCGCAAAAAGTGGCGCTTGGACCACAGAAGAAGAGGGTGTGGAAAGAAGACATACATATGGAGCAAGAACACGAAGGACATCGGTTGAGCCGTAAACGCTGTACAACAGCTGTTTTCTTACAGATCGGATGTTAACATCATTGTTTATTCTCACTGATGTGTAAGAAAAGAAAATCAATGAAAGTTTATCTTGCTTTTCTGTGCCAAGCTGATGGCGCATTTGCACTTGCAAGAACTCTACGAGAGCTTGATAGTTTAACAGCCATTCATAAAACTCCCAACAAATGATTCAGCAAGGTCATTACTGCTATTGATATCATCTCTGTCATCAGTTAAATTTTGTCCAAAGTGTTATTTATTCTTTAAGGGTCCTGTCACCCCTAACTTACTTAACACAAAAGATAACTGCACTGTGAATAAAAAAATTAAAAAATGACATCTATGAAAAAGTTCTCTCTCTGTCTCTGTCTGTCTGTCTGTCTGTCTGTCTGTCTCTCCCTCTCTGTCTCTCCCTCTCTCTCTCTCTCTCTCTCTCTCTCTCTCTCTCTCTCTCTCTCTCTCTCTGTATAAGTGAGTGGCTGAACGCATGCAAGGTTTCTTTATGGACTGTGTTTACGTGAATTTGTACAAGCTTACACGCATATAAATATACTACTTTTGAACATTTCAGCTATGAAAAAATAATAGGAAAACATTAAATGAAAGGAAGCATGAACAAAGCTGGATGGTCCCTGGATCGACCAGGGATAGATGTCATCACGAAGACTGTCTGACACTGATACACATCCAGTCTTTCCCCAGAACCAGAAGTTCATCACCACACAGTTTTATCCTTCAGTTCCATCTTCACCAACACACAGACGTAGACCTGATAGTCTAGTGTGTCCGTCTGTGTCTCTGACTCACCATCCCACCGCTGTGATTGATTTGTCTGACTGTCCACTGGCCTGTGAGCTAACCCTACTGTCACCCCAGTGCCGGACTGACTGCCATCGTGGTTGCCTGGCTGTGACTAACACGGTTCCAACTGACTGGGTTCTTTCCGTTCTACCTCTTGGTAGCAGCTTCGTTTAGAGACACGGCTTTGGGTTGGTTTGAGAAGATGCGGGAAAGATGAATTTGATTGATTGATTGATTGATTTATTCAGTTATTTCTTTCTTTCTTTTATTCTTTTATATCGAGGATAATGGGATAAGCACTCATGTGCTTTTTTACATCCAGTCCCCCTGTGTATGCAGTTTTTGTAAATCGTGCCATCTGTTCCCACCGGCACACGATGGCCTACTCTTACGAAAAGCGGAACAGGATTTAACGTGTTCGCAAGATGTTGTGCGTGCGTTCGCACACGGGGCCTCGGTTTAAAGTTTCATCCGAAGGACTTTTGTGGAGAGTGGAGTCAGCACTGATGTTAACTCCAGAGAGAGAGAGAGAGAGAGAGAGAGAGAGAGAGAGAGAGAGAGAGAGAGAGAGAGAGAGAGAGAGAGAGAGAGACGAGAGAGAGAGAGAGAGAGACAGAGACAGAGACAGAGACAGACAGACAGACAGACAGACAGACAGGACAGACCGACCGAGCCAAACAGACAGACAGACAGACAGAGAGATAAAGGTACAAAGACAGACAAACAGAGGCTCAGAGACAAGGAAAGAGAGAGGCAGACACATGGAATCAAAGAAGCACACTCTCTTGCAAAAAGCAGGATTGTTGAGCTTGGGGAGAGGGAGAGAAGAGACCAGATATAAAAAGAGATCAATGCTAACCTAAACTCTCCACGGACACAATCTCCTGCTGATGAACTGCAGTCAACAGAGCTTCACGCTTCACCCTTCTTTGCTGAACATGCCTTCCCTACTGACACAGCAATCCACGTTGGTACACTTTCATTTTGCCTTCCTCAAACGAAACAATCTGTTTTACCCACGTATATCTAGTCCCTACCTTGAAAATTGTTCGTTTTTACATTGATTGAAAGTTGTATTGGGTGTGTAACTCTTACAACATTGTCTAACGTTAAAGCTGCTTTGAGACCACACTGTTATCTACTTCATGCCTGTTATTCGCCCATTCAAAATATTATTTTTCAAGGACTGTAAACGATACCTTGAGCCCCTCTCTCTACCACCTCATGTGTTTTATTCTTTTTTTGTTTTTAAAGGTCAGGTGCTGAGATATGACAGGCTCCTTGAATTTTCACATTTCAGCGAATATCACCAACCCACATTCACGTTATGTGTCTACATTTCTCTTCACTTTTTTATCAATATATCAGCAGGTTCTATTTCTGATACACAAAAAAATCCCCTTCACTTTGCAGTTCATTCTGTTTGTTTCGCAGCTTCCAAAGAGGCAGCTCCCCCACCATCGATAGCCAGATATGCTGGTGTGGCCTAATTTGTCCTCGATGCCTGCAGAGACTGTGGACCATTCCACCTGACCTACTACACAGAGCCTGAGGTCCCAACTGCATGCATAGCTTTGGTCCTGTGTCTGGAACCCCGGCCTGCCTGCCTGCCTGCCTGGCAGATTGCAATCTGTACATCCCTGAGAAAGCTTTTTAGTTAACAGCAAGTCAGGCCTGATAGCCAGAGGTGGGAAGGGAGGAGGCAGAGAAGCAGGTGGGTGGGTGTGGTAATGGGGAGGAGGGGGGGGGGGGTTGTAATGTAATGTGATGTAATGTGGAGCAAGAACAGTGGCAGCATCGGGTGGGCAATAACATCTCTTATGTACGTTAGTTTCTCTGGGGAGCTGGTTTCAACATTGTTTTATATTCTACGTGACGCGTATGGAAAATCAATAGAAAAGGTTTTCTCGCCAAAATGTAGGGTGTGTTTGAATAATTGTCTGCACAAACAGCACGCGAGTTTGGTTGTGGTTTTGTTGATATCATCGGAGTTGGCAGTATCGCCGACATCAGTTTAATTCCATTCACACTGTTTTATTCATCCCATAAGGGCCCACTCATCAATTAACAGAAGGGCAACTACACATCTGAAGAAACTGAAATCGAAACGTGCAATAAACTAAACAGATCCCAAAATGAAAACCACTGTTAGCTTGCCCCTTCCTCTCCCCCCCCCCCTCCTCTCTCTCTCTCTCTCTCTCTCTCTCTCTCTCTCTCTCTCTTCTCTCTCTCTCTCTCTCTCTCTCTTGAGTAAAGAATTAAAGAGTTGACGAATGTATGCAAGCTCCCATCAGGAGTTTATGTGTATGTGCACACGAACATTATCTTACAAGCAAAAAAAAAATTCTATACATTTCGATCTAAGTCAGAAGACATCAAATGGAAAAGAATAGCGACAACAATGGTCGAAAGTGGGGAAAGGAAGCAAACAGACAGCCCCTGAACCAGCGGTGATGGATCACTGTGAAGACTCTGACACTGACATTCCCTGCCTTTCGTTACAGCCAAGAAGTCACCAGAACACAGACTAATCTCGGGCTCCATATTTGCCTGTAAGAGGAGACGTGACGGCCATTACCTACCTAAAACCTGTTTGATTCACCGTCTTGCTGCTGTGACTGATTTGTCTGCCTGTTTGTGTGCTGTGCTGGAATGTTCTGCCCTCATCTCAGCGCTGAAGTATCATCCTGGTTGTTTGGATTGTTATGACTAGGGTGGTTTCAGTAGCTGTGTTTCTTTTGTAATCTGTAGATCAGTTTTTTTCTGTTACAGGCTAGAACTTTGATTGACTTGAAATAATCCAGGAGAGACAGAGAGGGGGGGTGGGGGGGGGGGGGGGGGGGGGGGACAGGCACAGGGAGACCGACATTCAGACAGACAGACAGAGTGGGAGAGAGAGAGACAAACAACTTTTCGAGAGAAACGACGAGCATACTTGCTGGACCACAAGGGATAGTGAGGGAAAGAGAAGCGATGTGAACAAGAAGCAGATCAATGGCAACACCAACTCCCAACAGGAGCGTCCTCACGCTGATTAGTTGCGGTCCACAAGACTTTCTGCTTCACCCTCCCTTTCATCCCCTGCCCGTCCTGCTGATACAGCACTCCGCACTGTTTACTTTTCTTGTGGCCCGCCAAACCAGGAAAGCCTGTTAATGAAACTGGTGAAATGGTCCACCCACATTAGTCCTGTCCCAACCTTTGGAAAAGTTAACCACTCTGCCCATTCTGACTGTGCTTTTTATCGTGTTTACACAGTAAAAGCTTTATAACACTGTCTTTCTTAAAACTTGTCTTGCGTCACCCTACATTTATCTTCGTTCTGCTTCTTTTACAAAACGTTGATATATATTCTTCTAGAACTTCATTTTCTAAATCCCCACTTTATCTTAATTTGTTTTGAATTTTTTAGGAGATTGACAAAAGGTTGTCGAGTTGGGTTAAGTGGGTTTTCATATTTCATCAGATTCAATCAGTATCTCTCCGTGTTAAGTTTCCCGTTTTCTCCTGAAATATTCATGGTTCTGTCAGCAGTTGTCAGTAATGTGTCTTCCGGCATATTCCAGTTCATTTCTCTTGCATGCTTATAACCAAGAACGTCTATCTTGATTCCTTGCTTACAAAATCTTTTACAGAAAAGCATGCCTTATTGTTCCCTCTTGCCTTCTTTCCAACTAAGTCCATCATGGCTCAATCCACCTGAGCCACTGCAAAACGCCCATGGGCCTCATTCTGTGGTTTAGGCTGCGTGTGGAAACCGCCTGACTAAATCCACGTTGTCCCTAGGAAAGCTTTTCAGTTAACAAAATGTCGGGCTTGACAAGTCTCTGGGACTGGAGGCTGGGACAGAAGGAGATCAGTTGAACAAAGGGGGATGGATAATACTAAGCAGGAACGCTTGCAGCCATTAGCCCATAAACACCTTTATGTCTGTTTCTTTCTCTGAAGAGCTGGCTTAACATTATACCATGTTGAGAAAACAATCTCCTGGGGATAATTTTTACGTCCAAAAGTTGTGAGTTTCATTAACTTCAAGCAACAAACAGCACTTGAACTAAGAATGTGACAGAGCAGATATAAATTTCCAGATAAGGTAATTAGACAAAATCATTGTCAGTGATGTTGTCGATGGTGTCATATCTACAGCATAATTTTTCCATGCCAATTCCATTCACAATATTTTATTCATTTTTAAAGAGCAGATTCATTAATTAAACAACTACAAGTGGCAACTGCTTTACAGAATAAATTAAAATGAAAATTTAGTGAGTGGGTGAGTGTGAGCAAGCTACCATTGAAACGGTGTAACCAAAATGAACAAAAAATCACAACAGACATTAAGTCCAAGATAGGGATGAAGGCGAACACAGGGAAAGAGACAAATGAGCCCTGAATCATTGATGGATCTCACTATGGGGGCCGCCTGACACTGACACAGACACAACATTTCCCCACAGCCAGAATTTCATCAGCACAGAGTTCTACCTCTCCCTCCTCCCTTGTCCAGATACAGACAGATGTCTGGGACATTCATATTTACCTGTAATAATACGTCTGCTGTCTGTCTGTCGGGAATGACTAGCTGACGCTCACTCGGCCTATCCCACAGTCTGTATTCTAGTCCTGAACTACCTTCTAGGTAACATGGGCTAGGCCAACAGTCTTCTGATGAATTTGCGTGTCTCATTCATCTGTTTTTCTGTCTATCTGTCATAGACTCTGCCACTGGTGAGTTTGAAATGAGTATGCACAGAAAGAGAGGGGACGGACATAGCGATAGAGCGAGGTAGATAGAAGGGGAGGAGAGAGAGAGAGAGAGAGAGAGAGAGAGAGAGAGAGAGAGAGAGAGAGAGAGAGAGAGAGAGAGAGAGAGAGAGAGAGAGAGAGAGAGAGAGAGAGAGAGAGAGAGAGAGAGAGAGAGAGAGAGAGAGAGAGAGAGAGAGAGAGAGAGAGAGAGAGAGAGAGAGAGAGAGGAGCACACACAACAGACAGACAGACAGACAGACAGACAGACAGACAGACAGTAGACAGACAGACAGACAGACAGAGAAAGATTGATTGACTGACTGATTGATTGATTGGTTGATTGATTGATTGAAATCTTTTTGTTGATGGAAAGAAATAAGCACACATTGAGACTTTATTCCACTGCATAAGCCTCAGTCAAGGTAAATATAACAATATAAACGAGAGAGAGAGAGAGAGAGAGAGGAGAGAGAGAGAGAGAGAGAGAGAGAGAGAGAGAGAGAGGAGAGAGAAAGAGAGAGAGAGAGAGAGAGAGAGAGAGGAGAGAAGAGAGGGGAGAGAGAGAGAGAGAATTGAAAAGAGCACATAGGTCTACAATGTAAGACAATACAAAACGGCAAGAATACACGCAGTCCAAAACTAACAAAAAAGATGCAATAAACGTAGACATTATCAACGCTAACAAGAATGATGTAAACTATGTAAGACAATATCAAAACTAACAAGAAGAAAGCAATATTATATAAGACAATATCAAAACTAACAAGGAAGATGCAATATTACGTAATCCATATCAAAACTTACAACAAGGAAACAATACTATGTAAGACAATACTAATATTTACAAGAAGGATGCAACACAATGCAAGACAATACAAAAACAGAATCCAGAAGAAGCTGGGTGACAACAAAGCTGCCAGACTGAAGATCTTACAAAGACAGCAAGAGAGATCTACACCAACTTCATTCCCTACAGAAGCATCCTATTGGTGATTAACTGTAGCCACCCAATGCTTTTCGCTTCACCCTGTCATCCTACTACCTCCCCCCCATGTTTCCTTGCGGATATAACAATCCTTGCTGTTTCCATTTTTCCCCTAAACATCAGTCAGGTCGGGTAAACTGTTCAATGTTTTCAGCTTCTAAAGTCTCAACTTTCCACTCCCACGTATTCTAAAAAAAACCAAAAAAACCTACACTCCATGCTTTTAATATGACGCTGTGTTTTATTAACATCAATCATGGAAATTTGACTGAACAAGTACTAATTACAAGTTGAGATGAAAAAAAGAGAACCAGGGCATTGTTAATGTCAACATCACCTATGCTGACAGTGTCGTTGCATCAGTTCAATTTCGTTCACAATGTTTTATTCATCCCTTAAGGGCCCAGCCATCAACTAACTAGCAAAACACCAGGGAGACCTGCACTGCTGAATAAATTAAAATGAAAACAAGCAATCAACTTAAAAGAGCATAAATTGAGAAACACACTTGCATCTCTCGAAGCGAGAGGAGGTGAGAGGAGAGGGAGAGGAGAGAGTTGAGAGAGAGGAGAGAGAGAGAGAGAGAGAGAGAGAGAGAGAGAGAGAGAGAGAGAGAGAGAGAGAGAGAGAGAGAGAGAGAGAGAGAGAGAGAGAGAGAGAGAACGAATGTGGAGGTAGGTGGATGCATGCAAGCTCCCACCAGGGGTTAGTGTTGACGTGAGTATGCACAGGCTTGTATTCACACATGCAAGCTGAAGACATATATACATGAACTACAGCTAGAAGGTAAAAGTGATTTAAGATCAGATGATAAGACAAAAGTGACTTGAAATGAGATGATAAGATAAACTGATGTAAACTGAGATGATAAGACAAAAGTGACTTAAAATGAAATAACACAAAATAATTGAAATTAAGATGATAAGACAAAAGTAACTTAAAACGAGATGATAAGAAACCAGCAGGAGGCAATGGACGGCCCTGGACCAGTGACGGATGTGACAATGAGGCTGTCTGACAGTGACACACACCCTGCCTTTTCCCTGTAGCCACCACCTCATCACACTGAATTCGGTCCAGGGCCCCATCTCCACTGAAAACCTAGACAGAAGCCAATTGTTTCGCTGTCTATCTGTCTGTTTATCTGTCTGAATGACACACCGGCTCACTGATGAATTCTCTGACAAGTGATTGTCTACATCCCTTTTTTTCTACAGTTCAACCGTGACTTATCCTTTTGGATGCTTGGCTTATGCCCACGGTCATTTCTTGGAAAGAGTGAGACAGAAGCAGAGGTCAACAAGATAAACTGGCAAACTGGAATGCATTTGACCCCCCCCCCCTTCCCTGAGGACCTTCAATCTACTCCCCCCCCCCTTCCATACTGTCTGTGCTGACACAGCATTGCAAACTTTGCATTGCACCAGGTCTGTCTGCTTTGAAAGAGAAATCAAACGGTATTGTACACAGGAATGTACTTCTATACCTATCAGGGAATTCTGGACTCTGTCAAACCTATCTCCTACCACCCACACACACACACACACACACACACAACACCACACACACACACACACACCCAACACACACAACACACACACACAACCACACAAACACACACACACACACACACACACACTGTGTGCACGAGTGCGCATGCACGTGTGCGTAGTCGGGATACAAACAGACGTCCTGACTTAATGATTCTCCCACTGAACATGAAGAATTCAAATGTTTTTCGAAGCTTGTCGCCTTCTTAAATATCTGTTTGTATCCATCCGCTGTTTTCAGTTATCGAAAGAAGAGAAACTTTTCTCAAAACCTATCCGTTTTTATCTATTTCGAATGGAATTAAAATGCTAATCTACTGTACATGAATCCACACCCTGTATGTGCTACACAATACGCGTGTATTGTAGCTATCCACGCCTCTGTGTGTTAGTGAAAGTCAAATACTTTTTCCACTAATCCAATCTCTTTGCTTATTCAAATGACACAAATGTCTTTACTTGATGACCTGCATCTTTTTTTCAAATTTCTCCTCGTTACCTTTCTCCAGCTAACATACCTTTAAGAGCAAATGAAACAAACTGAGATAAGTGATAGAAACAACTCATACACCACCACAAAGGGAAAGCATGTGCTAAAAAAGCGTCACTTCCTTAACTGATCATACAGTAGAAGCACTTCATTCGGGTCAGAAATGAAAAGAAAGAACAAAATACAAGACAAAAAGTATAAGCAATAACCACATACAAACTAGCACAAAAGGCAGATATTACAGATATCAGCACACACCTGCGCACACGCACACGCACAACGCACAATCACACACACACACACACACACACACACACACACACACACACACACACACACACACACGAATGCAACAGTAAGAAAACTAAACCAGTGAACTGAGTGGATGTTTTATTTCCTTTCTTTTTTGAACACAAACCGGATTTTAAGATATAAATATTAGTAATAACCGGGAATAACAAGCTACCGCAGAAATCAAAAGGTAAGGAAATGCGACCTCATGGAATTTTAACAAAAGGAAAGAAAAAAGTAAACTCGACCTAATCTATTCCTCAAGTTACCAACGGAGCACCAGCAGCACCCTCCAGTCAGATGTACACGTCTCTCCCAGATGGCCTACTTGATAATTACGCAGGGGAAAGAAAGAGTGTATCGCAAATAGAACGGGGAGAGGGAGAAGCCTATAAAATAGCAGGGAAAGAATAATATTGTGCTCCGTTATGCTGTGACTCTGAGGTCAGCCGGGCTATAAACAGCACGACAGAGAAGGGACACCACACACCACCCCCTGTGTGATGGCTACCTCCCAGCCTGCTGAAGACCCAGTCCCAACAGCAGTTTTATGACATTGTCATCTTCTCTCCTTT
>CM060322.1:6441493-6456493 GCA_030674155.1 Stramonita haemastoma
AGGAAAAGACAGACAGACAGACTGACAGAAAGACTGACAAACAGACAAATAGAGATAAAAGAAAGCCAGACAAGGAAATACAGACAATTTAGACAGACAGACAGACAAGCAGGCAGACAGACAGAGCGAGAGCAAGAGCGAGAGAGAGAGAAAGAGAGAGATGGTTATCGATCAGGAGGATTACAGACACTATTCAATCACTGATGCTTTGTGTAGCAAGCGCAGATCCGGGGCAGAGGAGAGACGACATGCACTGCACAGGCGGTCTGTCTGTCAGCCCGTGATAAACAAAATAAATGACTCCTCCTCCGCTCCGGGACAATCCGCTCAATCCGCCATGATGGGACAGAGGTCAGGAGACAGTGTGGGAAGCCACAGGTGTCCAACGGGTAGATCACCAGGCATAAAGGACGCCCTCCAAAAACTCGACTCGGCTTATCGAGCAGATAACGAGACGGGGTAAAGAAGTCGAGCCAACGACCCGCGGTGACGGCCTGACTGCAGTTAGTCTGAATGCTTCACCCCCCCGGGAACGCCCAACCCTCCACCCGCTTCAACAGGAGGCGTGATTGGAAAGGCATCCGTAAAAGCGTGAGGATTGTTTGTTCTGAACTCTCTGTACGTTAGCGTACTTGCTGCTTCAAAAGGCAAGATCATGTGGAGAGTGCTTGTCAAGGCTAGTGCTTCCACGGGTGCTCTTATAGACATGGTGAGCACATTATCGTTTAGTAGGACCGCCTGGACCTGGGGGGTAGGTGAAGTAGACCAAAATACCTACTTGAGTCAGTAGAGAGAGTGACTATGAAGTGTGTTTAGTAGTTCGTTTGTTTGCTTGCTTGTTTCTTCAGATGCTTTGAAGATGTACGATGAAGTTTGCAATGTGATCTGAGTCACTAAACCACAGCTTGTTTATCAGGTACGATTTATTCTGTACTCGGTGAGTAAAGTGTTTCCTTCTAAGATTGGGTTAGAAATAGTACACGTGTGTGTCACAGACAAAGACTGACAGAGAGACAGAAAGACAGACAGAGACCAAATCAAATCAAATCAAAATTTTATTTCCAGATGGTACATTGAGTAAGCAATAAATTTGCTTTGTTTCATCAAGCCATCTATCTAGCAAGAGAGAGAGAGAGAGAGAGAGAGAGAGAGAGAGAGAGAGAGAGAGAGAGAGAGAGAGAGAGAGAGAGAGAGAGAGAGAGAGAGAGAGAGAGAGATGTACTGCGAAAACCACGTCTAACTGTTGAAAGCTAAGCGGATATGACCGCAACGACAGCTACAGGTCTGACTGTGAGCGTGTCCCATTACAGCCATGTCTACAGCCTCCCCTAGGATCAAAAGATGCATGCGTCACCAGCCTTATCTTTGTTATAACCAAGTTTACACCCTCCTTCCCTTTTGTTGTCAGCAGTCCTTTTCAGTGTGTCAGTAAGTGTGTATATATATACATACATACACACAGATCTATATATCTCTCTCTGTGTGTGTGAGTGAGTGAGTGAGTGTGTGTGTGTGTGTGTGTGTGTGTGTGTGTGTGTGTGTGTGTGTGTGTTACGCGCGCGCGCGCGTGCGTGTGTGTGTGCGTGTGTGTGTGTGTATTTTTCCGTCGTGTTCGACGATGACATTCAAAACAGCAGAGGAAGCGGCTGCTGTTCTGGAAATAGGGCAGAAATTTGATTATAGTGGAGATGCCTTGCCCACAGTACATCCTCACTCTCTAGGCCAAGAGGGCATAAGGACAGTCAGCGTTGGAGATATTCTCCAAAGACAAACTATCCCCCAGGGCTGCAGCACACAAGGTCTGTGCAAGACAAGCCTCCTAGTCAGAGAGTCATAGTCGATCACTAAAGACTAAGTGGTAAAGTGGAATTCCATAAGTGGGGAAAGCCACTGATCATACAGCCCCTCACTTTGTTGTTGCCCCCAGCGTCAATGGTTTAATCAAGAACTGTGATAAAGCCCATTCGATGCGCAAACTGTACTGGCTGGCTTCAAAATTGCAACCGACACACCCAAAGTGTTGCTATCATTACATAAACCATTTTGATTTCAACGTAACGAAACATCACGCACTGTGGTTATTCACAAATTCCTGTTAGGTCTGTTATCCGTTTCCTCTTTTCACATTTAAACAAAAATGAAACATAACAGAATGAAGCTGGGAGATTTGTCAGACGATCTAACATCACAGAATCTTAGAGCTGATAAACAGGTGTCTGCTTTCTCTGAAAATGGCTTGGGTTACTTACGTACCCATCACCTCATAAATGCTTAACATGATCAGTCATTTTTTGATATCTGACTTCCACTTGATTGCACGTTGGAGGAGACGAGAGAGGATGCCAACTTCAAACAGGATTTTCCAGTCACCACCTGGTCATCAGGTCATCATATCGAGGGCTTACTGTCAGGGCAAAGCTTCTTCATAAATCATTGCAAAGCACAAAGTGCAACATTTTCCCCCAGCGTTTAGGTTATTCTTGAAACGGTGAAATGCACATAAACGGTTACAGGCATTTTTATTCCAACAAATTATTCTTTGCTCAAGTGCACAGGATTCTTTTCAATAAACAACATTGGGTTCGAGGTAGACAGTATCCTGATTCCATGGAAGTAAACATGTCAAAACTTGTTGTAACTGAGATAGTTTGAAATATTCTATTCACACACCCCCACCCCCCACACACTCCACATCCAACAGAGAGAGAGAGAGAGAGAGAGAGAGAGAGAGAGAGAGAGAGAGAGAGAGAGAGAGAGAGAGAGAGAGAGAGAGAGAGAGAGAGAGAGAGAGAGAGAGAGTGTGTGTGTGTATTGTGTGTGTGTTGTTGTTGTTACTAGTTGTTTTTTTTTCTTCTAACGGTAGCATGGTTATAGAACAACATTCTTCATTTTATCATAATTTTATTGCAAAATAAACGATCAATTCAATAGTACAGTGTTTGCACAATCATAATCTGTGCTGCATATCAAAGTCATGTTAAGCTCAAAGCATTTTGAAATACATTTTCTACAGAAAGACAGTAAGAACAGGTCAAATATAGGCTACATTTTTTAGATAGAAAAGAGTCTGAAAGTGCTTTTCTTCTGAGAGGACTTCAAAGTAGAACGTCAGGAGCCGACTTCTTCCTTTCCCTTTTTCTATTCCTACTTTCAAGTGTCAGCAGTCCCTGACCTCATTCACCCTTACACGTACGCACGCACACACACACGCGCGCACACACACACACACACACGCGCGCGCGCGCGCGCGCGTACCTGCACATACACACGCGCACCTGCACACACGCGCGCGCACACACACAACGCACGCGCGCGCGCACACACAACACACAACACACACAGAGAACATTTGTCTAACTCTCTAGGAGAAATGAGAGGAAAAAGAAAAAAAGAAAATAATAATCGCAGAGCATACACATAATGTTTATCAAGGCAGAAGAAGAAAAGTCGTAAATCTACCCTGAGAAGTGTTACTACGAAGTTATCTATTCTTCTCCAGACGGGCATTCCATGTTCGCCCAGCAGAGGGTGAATGCTTGAGACGAACGATCAACAATGTACCCAAGGTCCAGCGTGGGATTTTCCCAGCCTTGGAGAAGGAAGGCTGTAATAAAATGCCAGTGAGAAAGTGAGTGTCTGGAGAGGTCCTTACTTGTTCAGGTAGGTTGCATGACCAGCAACTTTTGACATGGTCAAAGTATAAGACTGGTTCCAATTGCCCCCTTCCACCCCCCAAAAACCCCTTCAACAACCCCCCCCCCCCCCTCGAAAAAAACTGCAACCCCCCCCCCCCCCCCAACCAAACAAACAAAATACCCCGAAAAAATACGCAGATACTTAGTCACTAAACAGTGAAGATATTTGTAAATAGGCTGGCTGGGTATACAGTAGTTTTTTCAGGTTCATTTTCCCCCCGAGAAGGCGCTATAGCGAGCGGGATATTCCATTGTACATACCCTAGTACTCGAGACTATCTTCTTTGTCTAAGCGTACGCACAAAGAGAACGCTTGCTCGCGATAAAAGTAAGCGGGATAAAGCAAGCGCGTATAATGAAAGCGCTTGCTTGTCGTTGAGGTGGACATATAGAAAGATTGAAAATCGCGCGCGCGGTTGGTAGAATTTTGTCATTTGGCACCATGGTGGATTCAAGTGAAGACAAACTATTGTTGCTGGACAGTGTTTTGCCGAAAATTATCCTAGGAAAACGCAAAAAAATGGACATTCATAAGATAAATAAAAAGAGGCAAATGGAAAGTGAATATCATCATTTGTTTTATGTGCTTAAAAGGAGCCCTTCTCGTTTTCAGTCCTACTTGAGAATGAGCCAAGGACATTCAACTATATTATCTTAGAAAAAATTGAACCAAAGATAACAAAGAACTGGTGCAACTGGCACCAACAGCCAATTCTGCCAGAGGAGCGTCTAGTTAGTACACTCATTTGAGTCATCCTTAGTTGAAATGTATGTGTATATACAGTTATATATAAGTAAGAACACGCTTGCTCGCGATAGAGAATTAACTTTTGATTCTTTACGCTTTCCAAGCGATGCTTGAAATCGCAGTTGTGATAAAGCAGGAGTGCTTTTTGTGCGGTGCAAGCAAATTTTGAACAACATTACAAGCGCTTGCTTTATCGCGCTCGCTTTTATTGCGAGCAAGCGTTCTCTTTGTGTGCACCCTAACGCTCATACAGCAACTACTGTTGTGTGTTATAATTATGTACGAAAATGCGTTGCGCTGCCGTTAAGTGCCGGTCAAGTCAGGCCCAGCGCGTCCGACCTCGGCGTCGGAGAGAATTGCTATATTCTAAATCTTTCCAGAAAAGGTAGGAAAGTGGACTAATAAGGCAACAAAAAAAAAGACAAGAACGAGGTGACAAGAAGAAAAGGAACAAGACAGAAATAAATAGCGGGGTAGAAAAGAGGGAATTCCTAGCACAGAATTTCCAGTAGCTGGAGTTGCTATTTATACTGACGGGTGTCCCAGCATCACCACAGGGGTGGGGGGTGGGGGAGACATAGTCTAGACTATCATAGCCAGGAAACCTTATAAACTTCATAACCCAATGGACTGCTGAAGCCATATGACTATGCGAGGGGTTTTCATATGGTCCATTACATCAACCATTTATGTCCTACTCTTCCACAAAATACGGACGAGTTTTTAATACGTGCACAAGATGTTATCTGCACTACACCTCACCTAATAGTCTTGTCGGAAAGACTTACAAGAGATTGGATTTATGGAGTCAGAACTAAAACTGGGGAAAATCCTTTCAATTGAATGAGTTAATAGCGACTTAAACTCATGGCATTCTGTTCGTCAATTCGACGTTTTAAACCACTGCCAATTTACCTCAACGATCAGATTTTGAAGTTGTTAAAAGATGCATGCAAAATAATATTCAGGATCGCAGACATGCAGAAAGCATAAGGGGAGAAACAAGAGAGAGAGAGAGAGAGAGAGAGAGAGAGAGAGAGAGAGAGAGAGAGAGAGAGAGAGAGAGAGAGAGAGAGAGAGAGAGAGAGAGAGAGAGAGAGAGAGAGAGAGACTGGCAGACAGACAGAGGCAAACAGAAAGACAGAGATGAGAGAGAGAGCTAGAGAGAGAGAGAGAGAGCTAGAGAGAGAGAGAGAGAGAGAGAGAGAGAGAGAGAGAGAGAGAGAGAGAGGGGGGGGGGCAGATAGACAGACAGACAGACAGATAGACAGACAGACAGACAGACAGACAGACAGACAGACAGAGAGAGAGGGAGAGACAGACAGACAGACAAAGACAGACAGACAGACAGACAGACAGAAAACGCAGGTCAGACAGAAACGGGAGCCTCATAAAGCTAGCGAGGGAAAAAGGGATAATTTAGGAGGGTGCAGATAGCGTCAGGCAGACACGTGCCTTCTGGCAACAGGGGATCCGGTAGAAGATGAAGCAACCAGCATTACACACACACCTCCGTCACCGGTGATAAATGACCGCTCTCTCTCTCTCTCTCTCTCTCTCTCTCTCTCTCTCTCTCTCTCTCCCCAACACGAGCTTACCCCCCCCACCCCCTGTTCCCTTCCCCCCTTCCCTCCCCCCCCCCCCCTGCAGGCAGCACAGATAGGGTGAGAGGCATTGTACGGAGCCACAGGTGTCTGACAGGTAGATCAACAGGTTTACAGACGAGACTACCCCCAAGAGGTGAATCGGCTTATCGGGGAGATAATGAGGCAGGTGAAGAAGTTGCGCCAATGACCTACCTACACACACGTACACCCTTTCAGCTGCCATGCAAGGTGAAGCGGATCAGAGCGATTCTAGTGAATTACTGCACTGGGAAATTCCCATCTCCTCAAAAGAGTGGTGTTCATCTGGGAGAGGTTTTTTTGTTGTTGCTGTTGTTGTTGTTGCTGGGAGATGTTGGTTTTTTTTGTTTATGTCTTTTGTTATTGTTGTCGTTTCTTTTTCTTTCTTTTTTTCTTTCTTTTTTTTACAGGTTATAGCTTGCATGTAGCGAAAAGGTGAATGTCAGCATTTGTTTGTTTTTTAAAACTCTTTTTATTTCGAGGAGAATGGAAGAAGCACTCACGTGCTTTTTACATCCAGTCCCCGTGTAGCTGCTTCAAAGAGCAGGTTACTGTAATGATATTTCAATGGTTAGAATTCCGTCGATATCCATTTTGATATGTGTACAAATAATTTTTTTTACGGGACTTGGTGTTTACACACACTTGACAGTAAGTTAAGCAGGCCGAAAGAGTTGTCTGAGCTCCAGCAAGTGCCTTCATGATTGGTGCCCAGGATTATTAGGGAATGGACTATCAAATGTCCACAGCAAGATCAGCTCTTCATCTACTCCTTGTTTGAGGTGATTTTCTTGGTGGAAATGATTTGTTTTCCGGTTAGTATAGGGCAAATTTTGTTTGAAATTCACTTGGAGAAACAGTCAGATAGAAAAAGGTCAAGACCAAAACACTCGAGGACACACACACGCACACACATGCGCGCGCGCACCCCCCCCCCCCCCCCCCCCACACACACACAAACCCCAGCCAATCAAACAAACAGAAAGCAGGAGCACCGCTGAAATCGCGTTACCTGTGCCCGTGGCTAAACGGAATGAGTTATGATGGAGTTAAGCCACGGCTTTCTAACCTGACCTAACGGTCTCTCCACCTCTGGAGATAGCGCAGACTGCTTTTTATGCCTGGCCATTAAAGGCTTTACAGGACATATCTACCTCACCTGGAAACCCCCGAGTGAATAATCACAGATTAATTCCCAACTCCCACCTGCCCGCGGTCCACAGAGACCCGAACGGTGTCGGCTCCAGGCTGCCTTTGCAGTCCTAGTGTGCTTGTAGGATTATCACATGGGGGGTTACAACCTGCTAACCTCTCTGATATACGGTGGCTAAGCGTGCTAGATGTGTCATTTTTGTCCCGTGTCTAACTTTGTCTAATAGCGTGTCAAGCGTACATAACCCAGCTAATATTTATTGCCCCTTTTACATTAGGATTGCTCGGTGCAATAAAAATGAGAACAGGAGGATCATTTGCACCAAAGATTTTTACTGCCTGTTTTAACGAGTTACAACGTAGCCAAACAGCTGGTGACTATTCTATTAATGGCAAATAATTTTGTTTTAAATAACTAAACGTAACCAAACAGCAGAAAAGTAACTTTACAACTATTGCTCCCCTTTCACGCTCACTGGGAACTGTTATATACGACGCCATCATTAATTGGTCCTCCATAAGTTACACCCCACGTCTACTTTCATCTGTTGGTTACATCAACAACAATCGTCCATGCTGTTGCAGTTCGTTCAAACGTTTGGTTTTATTCAACTGTGCAAATGGAAATGTTTTCCACAAAGAACCATGTTTCTTATTGCCAGCCATGCTTAATGAAACGATGTATATGAGTCGCTTCATAGAAAAACAGGTTTCTACATATAGTTTCACATCCCCTACCCATTCCTTTTGTACTGAATACCTTAGAAGCAAACACTCCTAGGCTTTTTCTGTTCTTCTCATGGAACACTCCTCTGTATTTGCTTTGCTTCGGCATGCACTATCAAACAAATGGAGACAGACAGAGAGAGGAAAAGAGTCCCAGTAAGCATTGATACAGAAGAAATATCGTAAACCTTCCCTGGCAAGTGTTACTACAAATTAGTGCCTACTTTGCCTGCCTCATCACTCAGTGCTCATACCTCACCCAGTCAGCGCTCCGAAAACTCTGCACTTTATTTGAAAGGATATGTCAACGTCCAGCACAGGTTTTTTCTCGGCCATTAAGTGGAAGATGAAATACGAACGCCTGGAGAAAGTGTTTTAAACGTTGTCGTCTGTATTCATATAATCCCCCAAATCGGAATGTGGCTCTACCTTAATTAATGGTGGCTAAAAACGGTCGCATATATTCAAAAATTCACCATTCGTGAGCCTCGGAGTTCTACCTGAGGAAAGAAACAAATCGATTATGTTGTATGACATCAACTTAAAAACTCTTAAAATTATATACAACATTGCTAGTTAATTACAAGCTGCAGGCAAAAAACCCCAGCTTTCATGGGCCGTTAAAAAGTAAGTCATTTTCTACATATGCTTAGCCCCTAAGGGAAGAAACGCAGCACGCAGATGAACGGGAAAATAAACATACAATGTGGAGACAGACAGACAGACAGACAGACAGACAGAGAGGTAGGGGGGAGTCTGTTAGCTAAAACCCTGATAAACAAATAAACAGAGAGCTTAAAAGGAAAGTGAGGAGAGGGATTCAGATAGTGTCAGGCTTTGACACGTGCCTGCAGCCCCAGCAGAGGTGGGGGAGATGAGAGGCAGCCAGCATGACACATCCCTGTCAGCCCGTGATAAAGACTGCTGTGTCCAGGACAACACTCTTAATCCCTCACATTCAGGCGGTGAAGAGGACATCAGACACTGTGTTGATCCCTGGGTATCTCCCAATGAGGCCAACAGACACAAGGGACGCCTCCTAACAGCTGCATCAGCATAGCTGGTACTAACAAGGTGCGTAAAACTCACAACTTGAATGATAATAAAAGCAGACGATTCGGTTTGTTTCATTAAGTCTGCTTGTGTTCATTTTCATAGTTAAACGGGAGTTTTCGAGTATCAAACGAAAATGCCAAAATAAATAAAGATGATAATGATAAACAGTCACTGCATACATACACACACATATATATGTGTATGTGTATGTATGTCTATATATTATATATATATATATCGATATCTATATATATATATTATATATATATATATATATATATATATATATATATATATATATATGAAAAAGAACAAAATATATGATGCTTTACAATGGCAACGCGCACTCTCCCCAGGGACAACAGTCCACCATTCACTCAGAAAACTATGTCCTGGTCACCAATGCAATGTAATACAATGCAATATAACATAAAGCAAAACAATATAGTACAATACAACAGAATAGAATATAACACAGTTCCATACAGTGCAAATTAATATAAACATAATGCAATGCAATGCAATACAATCTTTCCCCTTAACATGCATGACAGTTTCTGTCACCTGCAGCACTGTATAAATCTAGCGCAATGCAAAGCGCAGGTGCAAATCCAATCTGTCTTGCACTTTCCATCTAATCATTTGTAAACCGAGCCTACTTTATGTAGGCCTAATTCAACCCTTATTTCTGATACATTTTCTTTTTGTTTCACTCTTTCCATTCAAATAACATATCATTTACACTTTCGACGGTTACAGATTTCTGACGTGATAATTATTCTCAGCAATCAGTAAACACAGCTAGCGAAAGAAGACGCAACAGTCTCTTTTCTTTTCTCTTCCTTAAAGACCTTAAGGAGTCATCGGGGCAGTGTGCTGTTCATCTTATGGTTAAGTTCAAACCTGACGGGGCTCGCCAGGCACAAGGCTAAGTATGTCCACCATCCACAGTACAGTGACACGAAGTACGGAATCTTTAGTGTGCATATTTGATCCTCCTCTGGAGTTAACATCAGTGCTGACTCCATTCCCTACAAAAGTCCTTCGGATGAGACTATAAACCAAGGCCCCGTGTGCGAACGCACGCAGAACATCTAGCGCACACGTTAAATCCTGTTCCGCTTTTCGTAAGAGTAGGCCATTGTGTGCCGGTGAGAACAGATGACAAGACTTACAAAACTGCATACACACGGGGACTGGATGAAAAAAAGCACATGAGTGCTTATTCCATTATCCGCGATATAAAAGAATAAATAAACAAAGAAATAAAATCAGTGTACGTGTGCTCTTAAGCTCCTGTCTTCAGAGAAAAAACGCAAACTAAAGCGGCACGGGCACGTCACACGAACATCTGGACTGGCCAAGACAGTCTGACAGGGAACAGTACAAGGAGGGAGATGAAGAGACAGACAGAGGAAACGATGGAGAGACAACATCAGAGAGTGGACTGGTCTTGAGTGGAACGATTTGCTTCGGAAAGCAGAGTACCTCGGGGAGTGGAGGAGGCTGGTTGCACAATCTTCAGTAGTGCCCCTATTGTCTATGTAATAGGTGAAGGTGACGGTGAAGGTGCTTCTGAGCACGAAGAGTATCAAGGTACTGACTGGCAGGTCTGCACTGTAAGTTAACATTGCAGATCGTAAAAATCCTCACACTAATTATCTCTGAGACGTCTTTGCCAAGATTCAAATCCACAACTTCATGGACCGGAGGAACAGAAGTCAATCGCTCTATAGCTATCCACTCACAAGAAATGAAAATGTGTTATCATCGTGTATAACGATGTAACATGCATGTGCATGAATGTCAGTGCAGGAATGTCAATGCATGTTACCTGTGTGTTACTGAACAGTCGTATGTCCTACATCGAAAGACGTGATCACAACGCAATGGAGGGCTACTAAAAGAGTGTGTGCATGTACTGATGATAACAAAAAATAAAATGTTCTTATAAGTTTATCATCATCATCATCATCATCATCATCGTCATCGTCATCATCATCATCATCATTACCTGTTCAACCTGTGTACGGGCAACTTTCCAGGTGTTACACACGATCAGTAATTCTGGTTAATAATAAAGTTTCCTCTGGGCAAAAGATTTTTTTGCAATTTGGATTGCAGAGCCATACAGCTTCCACATTATCTCAGCTCTACATGAGAAAGAGAGAGAGAGAGAGAGAGAGAGAGAGAGGAGAGAGAGAGAGAGAGAGAGAGAGAGGGAGAGAGAGAGAGAGAGAGAGAGAGAGAGAGAGAGAGAGAGAGAGAGAGAGAGAGAGAGAGAGAGAGAGAGAGAGAGAGAGAGAGAGAGAGAAAACAAGACCGACAAAGCGGAACCATAATTTACACATATGCACACACGCGTGCGCTCGCGCACACACACACACACACACACACACACACACACACACACACACACACACACACACACACACACACACACACACGTGTGTGCGTGCGTGCGTGCGTGCGTGCGTGAAATCAAATTCGTGTGTGTGTGTGTGTGGTGTTGTATGTGAGTGTGACGTATGTATGTGTGTGTGCGTCCGCGCGCGCACGTGTGTGTATGTGTGTGTGTGCGTGTGTGTGCAAGCGCGCACGTGCACTTAAAGACAGGGGTGGGGGTGGGAGGCAGAGGTGGGGTGCTGACTCCAACTCCCCGCAGAGCAGAGAGGTTCCCAAAGACACCCGGCACGCAACAGCAGGCAGGCGTTGGGCTAATTAGTAGCGGTCCCCAAACCCTTTAGTCCTTATCCCCTCCCCCTCACTCCCTCTCTCCCATTCCTCTAACTGTCTATGCCTCTGTCTGTGTGTCTGTCTGTGTGTCTGTTGTGGTCTGTGTGTTTTGTGTGTCTGTGTGTCTGTGTGTTGTCTGTGTGTGTGTGTGTGTGTGTGTGTGTGTGTGTGTTGTGTGTCTGTGTGTGTGATACACAGACCTACTGATGCATATAGACACATACAGACACACGAGCGCGCGCGCACGAGCACGCACACACACATATCCCAAATTCACACACTCGTGCTTGCGCAGGTGCGTGGGCAAGGAGAGAGAGAGGTGGGGGAGGAGGAAGCAGCCAGAGAGAGAGAGAGAGAGGGGGGGGAGGGGTCACTGTTTGTTGTTCAATACAGCTACTAAATTGAATAGCACCGCTAGAACTCTAATATATTCAACAAACAGAAAACAAACCAGAGAGAAAGAAAGCGAGAGAGTAAGTGAGAGAGAGAGAGATGAGGGAGGCAGGGAGAGAGGGGAAGGGAGATAGAGAGGGGAGAAGAGGGAGAAACAGGGACTGAGAGAAAGAGACAGAGAGGCATGATTTGCAAATAGATCAACCTATAGTTCTTCAAACTTTCAGTCCAAGCATTCATACACACATTGAAGCGCTTATTACAGTTCTCGAGATGAACACTTTTCCGAAATGAAAAAAAAAGTATTCAAGATTCAACACGTTTATCTTACTGATAACCGTTTTCTTCTTTCTTACAGCTCGAAACCCATTCTTTCGTCCCTCGTCAGTCAATCCGAAGCCAACAACATATCGACAATCAAATCGTACAGTGACTCAAGATTGCAACATTTATTTGCCTACCTTAAGCCTGTAAGTTTTGACCAGTTTGCTTATGAATCCCAGTCTAGTAATAAACCCACAACTGGACTTTCACTTACAGAATGCATTCCACATTAATTGCAATAATCAGCGACTTGGCTGAGTGACACAGTTGCTATGATCAGTGCTGTAATTAAACCACACGGACTACAAGAAAATTTTGTACAGCGACTTGGCTGAAAAAAACCAGCTTTATTGCTACCGCGTTTATTTGATCCTCTCTCTCAGAATCAAATGTCATATCATTGATAAAGTTAAGCAGGGGGATTTATCCAGAGACCTAACTTCTTTTTATCGTCTGATTAATGGCGGATTGGTTTTCTGTTCTCCCGCTGAAGGCTTTGGACTAAGTACCTCACCTGGAAACGCTTCAAGTGGACGATCAATAGTTCTTAATTCCCACCTGACTACTGTCGGCAGAGATGAAACTAGCCTGACTTTCAGATCATAATACTTACTAGCGTATAATCAATATTTGGAAAACTTCTCGTCAAGTAGCGGCACGAACGCCAAAACAATGTGAACTATTTCTCCGATGTATAGTTTGCCTGTCACCGTACCAAGCGTACGCGAAGCATTTTTGTTACTCTACGAATAGGTTTCCCTTTTTTGCTGTTCACATCCTTCTTCGTCGAACGCTCAGACAGCAATTCCTAAATTCCTCACAACTGCTGCCGTGTGCTGAAGGCTCTCCAGGGGTCCAAAAAGCTTGTCCCTCATCGACAGGTCAGTAGGCCAGATCTATATTGGCCCTCAGGTGTTGGTGTCTTATATCCTATTGGATCTTTGTGATGGAAGACTTGAAAAGACGCATACATATATATTTTTGAAATCTGACAAAATTTTCGAAGCAATTGAACGTATTTTATCACGGTCACCAGTCCTTGCTTGTGATGGTGGATCGGCGCTCAGGCGAGAAGTTCCGATTCAAATACTGTTTAAAACTGGACTGGTCTTCCTATCCACTACTCTATGGGGGTGAGGTAGGTCTGTGACTGGTCTTCCAGATGATCGAGAATCAAGAACCTATGTGCAGCATGCTTTTAGTATACATAATTCTATAGCAATGAAAGAGTGGTTCTTGGCAAAATTACGTAGAAAAAAGTCACCACACACACACATACGCGCGCGCGCCACGCACACTACACACACTCACTCACCCCCCCCCCCCCCCCAACACACACTAAAAATCCGTTCCGAAGAGTAAGCAATTGCGTGTTGGTAGAACCGGATGACAAAATTTCAAAAACGCATGCACATTAGTGCTGTCTTTATACATCATCTTCGAAGTCGGAATGCGGCTACCTTACTGATGGTTAAACAGTCCCATACACAAATGTTCCTCTATGGTGAACCTCGGAGCTCTAGCCGAGGAAAGAAAAAGGATACTATTTTTGTTACATATCTATATCAGGAATTCAGGAAGTTTTCTTTAAAATAGTGGCGCTGGACTACGGCGCTGCCTTCTTCCACAGAAAGAATAGCCCACATTTCCCGCAGAGAAAACATCTGTGACAATACTCAATGCCATATATAACTAACTGCAAAACGAATAAATGGTGAATGGTTGCAGTGCAGTGAGCAGAAAACAGCCGGTGAGGTGGAGTTAATAGCTGATCGAAGGAACCAATGCAAACTCTGCGGGAGATATATCTTTCTCTCATTTAAACCAAGATAATAAGCTGTTGACCCAGAAGCAATTTTGTCTGTTTGTGAGAAAAGCTGTTTATTAAAGTACGTTTACAGTTTGGTTCAAAATATCTCCCACCAAGAACCATATCAACCCCTCCTTTTCCCTTCTCTTTTTGCACCAAATACTTACACTTCTTGCCATCTCATAACCCCTCTCTCTCCTCTCTCTCTCCTCTCTCTCTCTCTCTCTCTCTCTCTCTCTCTCTCTCTCTCTCTCTCTTATCTTAAAGTCTCACAAGATATGAAAACGAGGAAGAAAAGAAAAGAATCTATAGTTCTGTATCAACGTACAAACCATACCTCTGCACCCCCTCCCCCCTACCCCACCACCACCACCACCACCACCACCACCACCACCACCACCACCACCACCAGGGGTACTATGATTTTACTTAAGCTTTATTTTTCCCCCTGACTCACCATTCAAGTTCAACAAAGAGTACTATATCTACCTGGAGACATACGGACTGACAACAACAAGGTCACGATAGCTTTTTTAGGGCTGACTTTTGGAACCGAAACGTGAAATATGGGTGTATTGAGAAAGTGTGTAGACAGGCATTAATTTCTTGTATGACACCAGTTTAAAAATCGTTCAGCTGCTTTACAAGTGGCTGGGTGAATAGCAGGTGGCAGACTATGGAAAGTACTGGATGCTTGGCCATTAAGTAGTGGGTATTGCTTCTGGGTAGAGTTTA
>CM060322.1:6461493-6466493 GCA_030674155.1 Stramonita haemastoma
ACAGACAGGACAGACAGACAGAGACAGAGGACGAGACAGAGAGACAGTGAGAGACAGAGAATAGAGGGTTGACGGAAACATGATATTCAGAAACAGCGACAGACAGACAACAGATCCAGATGAATAAAACCAACAAACCAACAAACACTGGTTGGGGATAATGGAATACCCAGCTTTGGTATGCTGATATAGGGCAGAGGAGCGGACCACTCACTATTCAGTGTGCACTGTCTGCTCCGCCCTCCCAGACTCTGTGACGCCTACCCTGACTACTGATGAGGGTCCGTGGACCCTTCAGGGACTGGGTATGTATGTATGTATGGGTGGGTGGGTAGGGAACCAAACCCTCTCTTTACATGGGTGTGGATGGATTCCTAGCCCTATCTAGACATGACAGCTAGCTAAACGTTTGGAGTTGTGTCCTTGCAGAAATTGATCCGTAAACTGTTTGAGATGATCGATTACTTTAGGCCATCGAATATATCAGTGGTTCAGCTCGAGAGTCCAAGGAATTGATTCGTTGCTGGGTGGTGTCTATAAAATCGTTCGAAAGAGCAGGAAGAGTAATTTGAAATCAGGGGGAGGAGGGGTCATTGGGTGGGTGGAGAGGAGAGAAGAGGAGAGAGAGAGAGAGAGAGAGAGGAGAGAGAGAGAGAGAGAGAGAGAGAGAGAGAGAGAGAGAGAAGACAGACAGACGAAGAAGAAGACAGGAAAGAGTGGGTGTGGGTGTGGGTGGGTAGGGGGACATTATTTACATAGAAATACAAATCTCATCTTCCGAACCATTCATTGCAGGAGTTTGACCAACTGCATAACCAGTACACACACACACACACACACACACACACACACACACACACACACACACACACACCACACACACACAACACACGGGGTCCTAGGCTGACCCTTACAGTAGGCAAAGGCGCCAGAAGTTGGTCTTAATCTGGTTTCAATCTGCATAATTATAGTTGTACAGTATTAATCTGAGATTTGCATTTAAAGCAGGTGACAAGCTTGATGTGGCTTCTATGGTCCACGGCGTTATAATAAACAATAGGATTAGACTGGATTGGATTCGGGGAGATTAAAAAATCAGAAAACAGACGGACGGACAGAAGAGACAGGCAGACAGAGGATGAAGAAGAAGCGTGCATCCCAACAGTGCATTGCCGCTGTGGTAAGGAAGACAAAGATGTCTGGTCTCCCCGTCATCTGCACCTGAAATCTGCTCTCCTCTGTGCAAGAATCGATGACCAACAGGAGCAGCTTGGAAAAGGCAATTTCTTTTTATACCACACATGCACGCAAAACCCAGACCAGTTTCGCAGCGGCACTATAAACAAAAGAAGCGTTAAATATTATATGATATCAGCTGTGATCAAAGCTTTATATCATGCAAGACAAATTGAAAGAGGGATTCATGTCCGTATTAATAGATTACACTGTTGATGCGTGTGCAGGCCTCTGACAGAAAAGGAAAGAAAGGTACGGCGCAAAAAGAGATAGTGGTGATATTGGTGACATAATATCTTATTTCCTTACCTTTTTTCATTATTATTATTTGTCCATTCTTGAATGAGGCTCGAACAAAATGTTACCAAAATACTACGTAAAACATCCGAAATATCTTAAGTGTGAAAATCTCTTTTCTTCAAAATACAGGAAGATATTGTTTCACGTTGTTACAATAATTCATTCTTTGGAAACAATAGTGTAACGCATACTAAAAGAATTGAATATTCTAATACGTAAACAATGTTTTAGTTCAATGATATTGTGTTAAAATTGCTGCGAGTGTATGTGTTGTTTAGTTACTGGTTTTGTTTCTTGCTAATTTGTTAAAATCTTCAATATCCCTAAAGGGACGACAGGAAAGAATTTGCAATTAAATTTTTATGGACATTTACACTCTTGCACGTGCTCTAGTTCGGATTCTTTTTGGGTCTTGGAATAGCCAATTAGTGTGCATGCATAAGTTGTATTTGTCCATGAATCAAAACAAATTTACCAAATAACTCAGATTTTTGCAAATGGGTTTCCAATTTTACGTAAATGTATCATTTATAGTAGGCGCTTTTTCAAATCAAAGGATTTCAATTATAACTGGTGTATGCATTTGTAGTATTTTGATTGTTTGTGTATTGGCTATGTGCCTGCTACTACCACAGCTTGTTCTCTGTGCTTTCCTATTGCGTCCATTCTCTATCCCCCCACCCTCTCTCCCATACTCACTAAATAACGAGAGAGAGAGAGAGAGAGAGAGAGAGAGAGAGAGAGAGAGAGAGAGAGGAGAGAGAGAGAGAGAGAGAGAGAGAGAGGAGAGAGAGAGAGAGAGAGAGGAGAGAGAGAGAGAGAGAGAGAGGAGAGAGAGAATCGCAATTAGACAAAGACAGAGATAGAGACTGATATAGCGGGAGACAGAGACATTCAAACGGACAAATCGACGAAGTTCACAATAAAGAAAAGCAAAGGACTTCATACATCCTGATGTGTTGTGATAGCACAAACAAGACACGACAGCACAGACGTTGCTGTTCCAAGCAATCATGTCCAAAATAAGATAGGATAATATGATAATTCATTTTTAAAAGGGTACACAACCTGACAGCCTCCGTCCTATCCAGACATGATTAGATTGTAGTGTTTGGGGATTTTGCCTCAAGCCACCGGTTGTGACATAAACGGTTAGATAACTTGATTTGTACTGTATGGAATTGTTGTGTATCTCAACGCACTGTTGTGTTTTGTGCTGTACTGTAATGTATTAAATTTTGATTGTGGGTTGCTTTTTTCTATTATCAAATTTGGTGCATTTTTCGTATTACACTCTATTCCCCTCCAACAAACTTCTACCCTCATCTCTACCCTCTAGCTCTTTTGTAACCTCCCATCCGAACCCCTACGCGCGCGCGCTCGTGCACACCACCACACCACAACAAACACACACACACACACACAACACACAACTCTCTCTCTCTCTCTCTCTCTCTCTCTCTCACTCTCTCTCCACTCTCTGTCTTTCTTTGGACCTATCTCTCTTCTTCTCTCCCCCCCCCCCCCCCAACTCTCCCCCTCTCAAAATCACCATTCGCACTCGAAAAGGTCAGAAAGCCAGACTCACACCCAAAAAGCTGGGGTTTTTTTTTTTTTTTCAAATTTCAGTTTCAAAGTTGTAATACAAGGAAAGGCACAAAGAAGCTGGCAGGGAGTGGCAGAAGAGAAACGAGGGAGATGACGGCAGCGGGAAATCCTCAGGACACTGATGAGAGAGGAACACCTGCAGTGTCCCATGCTATGACCCCCTACTTACACACATCAGCTGCACCCTGGAGAAAAGTGCAGGTGTTGTGTGGACACTGTATCTCTTTCCGTATTACCCTCACAAAAGACACAGGATGGTACCGGGGGGGCTGCTCATTTTCGCAAACCTAACCCACTGACACGTAAAATTGCACAGGCAGGAAAGGCGGTGCTGCTTTTTTCCGCTGTTGTGCACACTGCTTCCTCTCGTCAGGAAGACAGCGGGGTTTTGATAAAGAAAAGCATTATTTTTCAGGCTGTTCCCTTCTCTGAAAGAAAATGAAGGAGAATCATCCGCATGGAATGACTTCCCGAAATAGAACTTCGGATATTTTGGAATGGAAAAGCTGGAGGAGGGTGTACATGTCATGGAGAAAGCTTGTGCAGGTATGTATGCGCCTTGCACCTGTAAACATCGTGTCTGTGTGAGTTGCAAGATCACATATAACCATTGCAACCATATTACTACAAAGGTCCATTTATTATGTTAAGCGCCGCTTCTCTCGACGAAAAGTCTTCTGCTAATTCGAGGCGAACAGCTATGTGCAGGTGTTGTTAACCAATTGGCTACAGAAAAAAAGCCTTTCGCCGTTCTGTTTATGTCTGGATGAATAAAAGCCCCTAAGCTAATAATTCTCACTTAGGTTGGCTGTGCTGTAATTGATGTTAGCACTTGATATCATCCCTGTCTGCCTGCCTGCCTGCCTGTCGTACATACAGACAAACAAACAGGCAAACATGGAAGTCCAGAAATCAAAGAGACAGGCAGACAAGTAATAGAGACACAAAAACATGGTGAGAGACACGCAGCCTTTATCTTAATAACATCATACTCCCGTGGGGATGCCGGGGGCCTGCCAATATAAACAGCATCCCCACCTTCTGAAAATTATATGCAGGGAAGTCCCCTTTTTTCTCTTTCCTTCTGCCTTGTTCCCTTTCTCCCTGTCTCCTCCCTCTTGTCTATTTTCTGCCTTCTTGATCCATTATTCAACTCTTTTTTTTTTCAAGAAAGACTTAAAGATCACAATTCTCTCCCACGCCGAAGTCGGATGCGCTGGGCCTGACTTGTCAGGCGCTTAACAGCTTTGCAATGCATTTTCGCTCATATGACATGCGACAATTGTTGTTATCTGAGCGTACATCGAAGAAGAAGAAGAAGAAGAAGAAGAAGAAGAAGAAGAAGAAGAAGAAGAAGAAGAAGAAGAAGAAGAAGAAGAAACAACAACAACAACAACAACAACAACAAGAAGGTCCCATCATGACACAAATTGCCTACTACTCATCTACTACTCATCTATTATAATTATTACCATCCTCTAGCTCTCCCTCCCTCTTCCTTCCACTTTTACACCCACACCCCAGCCCTACTACACCCCATCTCACCCCCACCTACACAAACACAAACTATCAAAAGTCCGCACAGCAGTGCCAGACGTTTCTTAGCCCCCTCAGTTACGACGTGTGCAACCCATTATCTGATGCAAGGCGAGGTGATGCCCTCGTCAGCTTTTACCCCCACCCCCTCCTCCCCAGCCGCCATTAAACTCCACCCCCTCCTCAAGGGAGACGCATTATGTGACAACAGTTCCGACAGACCTCCACTCTCCGAGAAGCCCGGGGTTCGAGGCCTCACTCTTACCGGCCCTAGCCTACTAGCCAGCAGGGTGATAAGGTCTGGCCGTTTGGCTGCTAGA
>CM060322.1:6468993-6476493 GCA_030674155.1 Stramonita haemastoma
GACAGAGAAAGAGCAGAGAGGAGGTGGGTGAGGGAGGGGGGGATGACGAGAGGCAGGTGGAGGAGGTAACGAAGTTTCAGGGCTGTGGGAGGGAGCCTGGCTAAAAGGCGGAGGGAGACTGAAGGGCAGCCCAGGTTTTTCCTCGGCGTGCTTGTCGATCGAACCCAAGGCTAAGTTAAGTGTGGGGTCTCCATACCCTCCCTGTCTACCTTCCTCTCTACCTACTCCCTATCTGTCTGTCTGTCTGTCTGTCTGTCTGTCTGTCTCTGTCTCTCTCTCCCTCACTCTGTCTCTGTCTGTCTCTCTCTCTAATATACTGTACCACTGGTGTTAAACAGGGCGATGTATGTAGCCCTTTAACTGTTTTCTGTTTTCATTAATGAGTTAGCCAGAGAAGTCATCAATAATGGTAAACATGGTGCCACTTTCTCCCAAGATGTCACAGAATTGTTTATTCTTCTACTTGCTGATGATGTTATCGTGCTATCTGAAACAGTCGTTGGCCGGCTCTCTCTCTCTCTCTCTCTCTCTCTCTCTCTCTCTCTCTCTCTTCTCTCTCTCTCTCTCTCTCCTCTCTCTCTCTCTCTCTCTCTCTCTGACATCACTGCCTGATGCCAACATTCAGACAGATTCAGTGACCTGTGTTGTTACTGAAGATGCCCGTGGAAGCAATTCCTTCCAAAAAAAGAAGCTGTTCTATGATCCCGTCAATCCAATCGTACTCGTCAAATTACACTAATCTAATATCATCAATTATTGTTTGTTCTCTTCCCAGCCCTTTTCCGTGTTGTGACACTTTACTTTTAACTCAGTAAAGTTGTATCTGGATAGATTGTTGCGTACGAAGGGGTTGCATCCAGGGATATACTGTGTGGATCGTCTAAGCTTCAAGCCAGAACATCAAGGAGTTAACACGAATGGCAAAAATCCGCAAGAAGCCAGGCTATCAAAGGATGATCGTCTTGCGGTCTGTTTATGATTCTGCGTGAAACAATCAGAGTATCCGCTGATCCCTGCCGATTGTTGGTGAGCAAGTCTGGCACGAGAGCCCTTTCTGGCCTTATCTCTTCCCTTGGGAACCGAACAATAACGTGTAACCCCCCAACTTTGCCCCGTGCTGTCACTTTGAATGATTTTTCGAATGGGTTGTATGGGATTTGATAATTTTTTCATTTTTTTTCTTCCTCTCAGGAGACGATTATTCACTCTGGCCATCCTAGGCTGAAATCTGAAGGAGCGATATCACTGGTCACCAGTAAAATAGTGTGTGGCAGCAAAAGATAGCTGATATCTCCAAACGAAACAAAACCACTTATTCTCGTATTATCATCTGAAACATCAGCCCAAGATCGTATAGGATTGAGGAGGGTTTTTTTAATTTATAATCGTCTACAAAAGCTAAAGCTACGAGTTTAATCAATAGTGAGATTTTTGTGTATGCGACTGCCTTTCCCCCAACCATTAAGGTAGCCGCATTCCGACTTCAGGGATGAAACAATTGAATGCTTTTGCCTTGACTGTTTAATAACGCGCTGAATGAAGCAGGGCGAAATAAGGTCCAGGATAATTAAGGCTTCCAGCGAAGCAGAGAATACTCAATGTGAACTGCAGATAAATGATTGAACAGCAGAGGTGTGGTTCATCTGAAGGAAGCCACAATAAGGCGAGATGCCGTGTTCACGTGAGCACTCGCATTATGTCTTACGCGCTCTTTCAAACTCATTCATCTTTCATTCCAAAGTATGCTGGCCAGCTTTCAGCGGTGGCCTGCACGACACGAACCTAAACCTTCAGGATCCCAGCCCAGGGAGACAAGAGTAGCCAGCGGGACAGCCTGGTAGTCAGTGATGCGCTCATGATCTGCTGACTCCGGGTTTGAATCTGGATCGAAAGGACTATTTCCTTTGGAGTTAACATCAGTGCCGACGCCACTCCCCACCTAAAGTCCTTCGGATGAGACTACAAATCGAGTTCTCGTGTGTAAACGCACGCAGAAGATCCTGCGCCTACGTTAAAACCCGTTCCGCTTTTTGGAAGAGTAGGTCATTGTGTGCCGGTGTGAACGGATGACAAAATTTACAAAACTGCAGACACACGGGGACTGCGTGTAATAAAATGTTTATTTCATTATCCTCGGAATAAAAGAATTAAAAAAAAAAAGTAGTTTGGTGGCTTATCTACGTGAAAATAAAAGAGAGGCTGCACCTAGCGCTACTTGTCAGTCCCGTGATGTCCACAGCGCCTCTGCTCGTTCAGTTCAAATTCTATGTTCTTAATGAACGTCGACAGCGACATTCTTCATGTCCAAGATCATAATGGAGCGGCAGCAGTGTCTGTGATTTTCGGCCTCTACACGCCCCTGTTATCCATTTTCCCTGCATGCCAGCTTCTCTCTTGAGGGGAAAGGAATCCATCAGGTTTTGTCTTGTTTTGGTTTGGGGGTGTTGCGTTTTGTTTTCGCTTCTCGGCTAGAGCTCTGAGATTCACCAATACTGAGATTTTTGTGTATGCGACCGTTTTTCACCACCGTAAGGTAGCCGCATTACGCATTCTGACTTCAGGGATAATATCTAAACGCGACTCTAGCGTGCATACGTTTTAATTTGTTGTTAGTCATTCGTTGTTACCAGCACGAATGGGCTGCTCTTCCCAAATGGCAGAACGGATTTTAATGTACGTAGGTGCAAGATGTTTTTGTGTTCGTATACGGGCCTTGGTTTATAGATTGATCTGTAGGACTTTGGGGGCAGTGGAGTCACTACTGATGATTTTATAGTTTAATCTGAAGGAATTTTGTGGCAGCGGAGTCACTACTGGTGTTAACTCCAGGGGGAAATCCCCTTGAACGGGTGTCTTAGGTAATGGCTGGAACCCGGGCCGTCACACTGTGCACACAACGTTCTAACCACTGGTTACTTCCGCCCACCACAAAATCGTTTAAAACACAATCTTGTCACCTCGACTCACAAACAAATCTGACCATTCGCAAGAAATTATTTGAAGACAATGGAGTATTCAACTGTTCTACACACAGAAAACATTGCACATCTGATTCATATAATATATGTTTAGTAACATAAGACTTCTACACATATGTGAAAGTGCCTGCGTCGATTTCAGAAAAGAAAAACAATACTCTGGAATGAAAAATGGGTATAGCGAAATGAGCCGCTAAAAACCCGAGAGAATGTAACACTAAACTCTATGTGGGGGAGGGGGGGGGGGTGTAGGGGGGTCAAATCAATACTCGTCTGTAGGAGGTTGGAAGGGGAGGAAGAAGGGACAGAGATAGTAGGAAACTGGAGTCGTACACACAAACAACAACAAACACAGAGAGAGAGAGAGAGAGAGAGAGAGAGAGAGAGAGAGAGAGAGAGAGAGAGAGAGAGAGAGAGAGGAGAGAGAGACAGAGACAAGACAGAGACAGAGACAGACAGACAGACAGACAGACAGACAGAGGGGGTGGGAGAGTTTCTCTTTTTATATTTTATTTCGAGGATGATATTCATGTGCTTTTTTTCATCCAATCCCCGTGTGTATGCACTTTGTGTGTGTACTTACATGCACACGTATGTGCGTACCTTCATGCCTGTGCGCGCACCCTTTCTTGAATGCACGCACGAATGCATGCGTTCGAAGCACACAAATGCTTACAAACACGAAAAACAGACTAGGCTTAGTGTACAAAAGCATGATAAAGATGGCTGAAAGTCCACAGCGAGGCAAGCAGGCCACATCTAGGCTACATCGAAAAACAGGGAAAGGAAGAGGAGGGGGAGGGGGAAAGGAGAGGGTGTGTGTGTGTGTTGGGGGGGCGGGGAGGGGGGATGGGGGTTCCAGATGTGACTGACAGCCACTTAGCCGCACGGCTGAAGGTGGGAGGATTGTGCCGCCATCCAATATCATACATGTCGGCCACTTTTCACAGTTAAACCCTCGACTTCTTAGACCTGACCGTGTTGCGTAATGGAGTGACACCCTCGCGTTTCCTAACTGTGGGATTAGTCGGTTACAGTATCTAAAACAAAAAATATGTTTAGGCATCATTCCATTCTGATTTTTGTCCTGAAGTATGTTGTCTCTGTCTCTTCTCTCTGTCTTCTGTCTGTCTGTCTGTCCTGTCTCTCTCTCTCTTTGCTGTTGATAGTTGGATCATTATTAATTTTGTTGTTTAGTTAGAGGAGATTTTTTTAATCTTGATTTGATCCCTGATAAGAGTGGGGACTGGATGTAAAAAAAGCACACGAGTGCTAATTCATTATCCTCGAAATAAAAGAATTTGCCTCCCCCCCCCCCCCCTCCTCTCTCCTCTCTCTCCTTCTCTCTCTCTCTCTCTCTCTCTCTCTGCGCGTGTGTGTGTATGTGTGAGGGCACGCACGCGCATAACTGTAATAATGATGAGATGATGGAGATGACAACAGGGTCAATGATAGTGATGATGATGATAATGCTATGTTATGTATGTGCGCTACTATTTGTATATACATATTGACAGTTATTATGAGGATATGTGTCATCAACACGCCACCACCCACCTTCTTTATTTTTGTTGCTTGTATTGTGGCCTATGGCCGAAGTACATTAAAGCATTTCAGAGTTCAGAGTTCAGAGTTCAGAGTTCTCTCTCTCTCTCTCTCTCTCTCTCTCTCTCTCTCTCTCTCTCTCTCTCTCTCTCTCTCTCTCTGGTTGAACTGCTGTTGGTGGCGATACTGCTATGTAGGGGTAGGGAGGGGGTTTCTTAGCTTTATTCCCTGTTCAGGGCAAGGGCCGGATGAAAAAAAGTATGTGATGCTTACTCTGTAACCCTTGAAAAATAAAGATTATTTTATTCATTCATTCATTCATTCTCTCTCTCTCTCTCCTCTCTCTCTCTCTCTCTCTCTCTCTCTCTCTCTCTCTCTCCTCTCTCTCTCTCTCTCTCTTCTCTCTCTCTCGTCTCTCTCTCTTGTATGTGTGTGTGTGTGTGTGTGTGCGTGTGTGTAACTCTCAATCTTGGTTCATTAACGCCATGATATATCATGAAATCGGAAAAGGAAGTCTAAATGAAATACACCAGAATCACTGCTGCGTTATCATCATCACTCCTACCCTCATTATTCAAAAGGGATTTGGGGGGATCCTGGTTTCAGTGTGATGTGTTTTGATCTCTCCTCTTTTTCCACACTATATGCGTCTAGTTCATGCCACATCTGCCGGGTAGCAGACTGCAGCCAGACTGATGATGAAGGAGGTTTAAGGAGACTACCATTCCACTTAGCTGGGGCATATGAATGATGTCGCTCAGTCTGGCTCCACGACACTGTCATTACGGTGATAAGTAATGAGAGTTGTATATTAATCAGGACTGAAGAGACATGTTGCTGGTGTGTGTGTGTGTGTGTGTGTGTGTGTGTGTGTGTGTGTGTGTGTGTGTGTGTGTGTGTGTGTGTGCGTGCGTGCGTGACGTGAGGTGTGGGTGTGGTGTTGGTGTGTGACATCAATGGGTCAGGCCCTCCTTTGGTTAGCTATCTTCATGGCGCCCATCAGAGCCTTTTTGGGAGATAGCCGGCGCCATTGTATGCCGTGGGAACGTGACAAAATTACAGCACCACGATGAACACGGGACTAGATGTAAAAAGACACAAGCTTTTCCTTTCCGATAAAGGATAGATAACAATGATACCACTTCTAATGATGCTCATGAGTGAAAACTTGATGGTCAGATTACCGTACTCGTTGATAGTGAATCCCTATCAGGTTTCAGAGATGTTCCAGCATCTGAAAAAAAAGCTACCAAAGAAATGACCCATTTGGCTCACAACCAGGCTGTTTTGCGCAAAAAAAAAAGAATCCATTTGGTAAAGAAAGGGAAGGGGTTCTGCCTCTCTTTCCACAAGTCATTGCCACTATAACCATCAATTTAAGGGGGATCTGTTTCTAACACTAATTTCCACGGTCATTTCCTCCTTCACAGAGGAACCCTATTTGAATCCAAGACAACATAACCACGATAACACAGCGGTGCCACAGAGCTGACTAGCCTAACCCTCTTCGTTGTTCGGCGACGTAAACAGAAAACACGTACGTACGAAGCTGTCTTCTGATTGGTGGATACGCGTGGTGTCATTTCCGTACCCTGCTCTGCTGGGGATATTTTCCGTGGCAGTTCCAAATTTCCCCCGGGAACAGCATATGAATGAGGAGGACGGCAAGTCTGGAAGGCTACACGGTATTTCTAGTCAGCTTGTCTGGTTTTGTAGTCCCATGTACAGTGTTTTGTTATAGTTTTCATAGTACTGCATGTTTCTTTTTTTCCTTTTTGTTTCTCACCTTGTATAGAAAGAAGAAAGACATACCGCCAGAACAAAGGTCAAGTATTGTACTTTTGGGGTATGACTAAAAACAAATTGTGCGCTAAATGTATGATGTCTCAAGTTGCTAAATGTAGGTTATATTTGGCATTTATTAACGAGAGATAATAAACAGAACTAAAAGGAGGGGACAAGACCTTTATTTCCTCTCTCTTCTCTCTCTCTCTCTCTCCTCTCTCTCTCTCTCTCTCTCTCTCTCCCTCTCTCTCTCATCTCTCTCCTCTCTCTCTCTCTCCTCTCTCCTCCTATCCCTCTCTCTCTCTCTCCTCTCTCTCTCTCTCTCTCCTCCTCCTCTCTCTCTCTCTCTCTCTCCTCTCTCCCTCTCTCTCTCTCTGTGGCAATGACAATAAATTGTCAAAACGCAAAGCGTTAAAGTCTCTCTCTCTCTCTCTCTCTCTCCTCTCTCTCTCTCTCTCTCTCTCTCTCTCTCTCTCTCTCTCTCTCTCTCTCTTCTTCTTGTGTTGTGTGTGTGTGTGTGTGTGTGTGTGTGTGTGTGTGTGTGTGTGTGTGTGTGTGTGTGTGTGTGTGGGTGTGTGTGTGTGTTGGTGCGTGTGCGTGCGTGCGTGCGTGGTGCGTGTGTGTGTGTGTGTGTTATTTCTTCCTCGAGTCGTGGTCGTGTGTTGTTGGCTTTTTATGCCACGCAAAAAACATTTGGCATATTGAAAGCTACATTCTGCTTCATAAAAAAGACAATTCATTGATTGCATCGAAGGCAAAAGAAACACACATTCCTTGATATCAGACATGCACAAACAAATCAAGCTAATAATAACTTCAGATAAACGTTCAGCATTAATCACAAATGTCGACAAAACTGAAGCCAAATTACTGGCTCCCCCCCAACCCCCAAGATCATGTGACGTAAGCAAGCACACGTAAATCAATCCTGTTGGCCTTGACCTTTATGCCAAACATGGAAATGCCACAACTGTCACATATTGCTGTTTCCCCCTAAGAATATCAATACTGTTGTCATCGTATCAGTGTAACCAGGAAAGCAGCAACGACGGAGCCATGCGTGTGAGGACACTGCATTGATCTCCTGTCGTACTGCCATGAGTTATGCCTCTTTCTTCTGCACTCCCTTCTTATGTCGTGTTATTCTGCATGTCTTGTCCTGGATGAAGATGTTACGCATTGTGGATGTCTT
>CM060322.1:6483993-6486493 GCA_030674155.1 Stramonita haemastoma
AGGACAGGCCCGGCCATCCAAGTCGATTATCATTTTTGAATTATAATATTGAAAACTTGTATAATAAACTAAAGGATGTTTCATTTATGAACTATATAAATAATTTTGATTTCGTTTGCCTCACAGAGACGTTCCTTGATCATACTTTTGATTACAGTGGTATTTTTCCTGAGTTTCTAAAGTTTCATGTTCCTGCTAAAAAACTTTCCCATCATGGAAGGAATTCTGGGGGAGTGGTTTTGTAGTAAGAAAGTTTTTAGAAAATTATGTAGAAGAAATTAAAATAGAGTGTGACAACACTATTGCCATAAGGATAAATAAGTGTATTTTCAGTCTAGATAAAGATGTTATTCTGATAGCTTGTTATATTGTACCAGAAGGTGGTCCTATCTATAATGAAAAAATAATCAAGGATGGTGTTATTTTATTAGAGGAATCATTATCACAATATTTTGAAAAAGATGATTTTCACTTTATGATTATAGGAGATTTAAATGCCAGAACAGGTCATGAACAAGCCGACCTTGAAATTATGTCTAATTATTTTGATGATGTTGAGTATGATACTATGGATGATGATCTTCATGTGCGTTCTTCCAGGGATGATGCCATAAATAATTTTGGCAGGTCCTTGCTAGATTTATGCTTTTTGTTTGATATGATTATTTTGAATGGTTGTTGTAAGGGAGATAATCAAGGAGATTATACATTTGTATCTCCCAATGGTTGCAGTGTTATTGATTATGTTCTTGTACCTAGTCATTTATTATCAAGTTTTGATTTGTGTATTGGAGATTGCATTGATTCATGGCACCTCCCAGTTGAAACAATGTGGATAGGGAATAGTGATTGTACTAGAGCTGAAATTAAAGAACATAAGAATGAAGACAAAATTATATGGTCTGAAGATTTTGCTGAATTATATAAACAAGAACTTGATAGTATTGAATTCCAAGAAACTATACAGACAGCTTCCCAGCTATTGAACACTGATGTAAATGACAGTTTAGATCATTTTGTTCAAGCGTTATGTGGAGCTGCTGCATGCATGGTTAGGACAGTTAGTCATAGGAGAAAAACAAGTAATGATTGGTTTGATGCTGAATGTGAAAAGAAAAAGAAAGAAGTTAAAAGATTATTAAAAAGATTTCAGCGCTGTAAAACAATGGAGGATAAGACAGAAAAAAGAAAAATGTATACTACTGCAAGAAAAGAATACATCATTTTAAGAAAAGCGAAAAGAAAGAGAGTTTGAAGAAAAGAGACTGAAAAAACTTAGAGATTCCTTTAATGACTCAAAAACTTTCTGGTCTATTGTAAGATCAGTTAATCGTAAGTCTATGGTACATAATGAAATAACTATTGAACAATGGCATGACCATTTTGTAAAGGTTTTTAATGACTTTGGTAGTGCAGAAGCACAAGAGAATGTTAATACAATGCAAGAAGATGAGGAGGAGTTTGAACCTTTATTCAATAATCCTATATTGGAGAGTGAAATCATTAGTAGCATAAGACATTTAAAAACGGGAAAATGCGCTGGCCCTGATAAAATAATTGGAGAAATGCTTAAACATGCAAACAGAACTGTAATTACATTCCTTGTGCAGTTGTTTAATCATCTGTTTGAAAGGGGTGCTTTCCCTTTAGAGTGGGCAAAAATCTATAATAATACCAATTCATAAAAAAGGAAATATCAATATTGCTGATAATTATCGCGGAGTAGCTCTTACCAGTGTTTTAAGCAAACTCTATACTTACATTTTGAATAAAAGACTAACTAAATGGGCAGATGACGAAGAAAAATTAATTGAAGAACAAGCAGGATTTAGAGCAAAGTACAGCACTGTTGATCATATATTTACTCTTTATTCTCTAGTGCAAAAGCATTGCTTTCCAATAAAAAACTTTTTGTTGCCTTTGTCGACTTTAGAAAGGCCTTTGATTCTGTGAATCGAAATATACTTTGGAATATATTACGCAAAAATGGAGTAAATGGTAAATTATATATGGCACTTAGAGCTGTCTATAATTCAGTATTAGCGTGTGTTCGGGCTGGAAATGAATATTCTGATTTCTTCGAATGCCCCAAGGGAGTGAAGCAGGGGTGTATTTTAAGCCCACAAATGTTCTCATTTTTTTATAAACGAACTAGCTGTCGAACTGTCAAGGAAAGGCAAACACGGTATTCAGTTTATATCTGGAGCAGTAGAGGTATTTTTGTTACTTTTTGCTGATGATATCATTCTTTTGTCTGGAACGGTTATAGGTTTACAAAATCAGTTAAACATATTAAAGGAGGAAGCAGATCGGTTTGATCTAACTGTAAACATGGATAAAACAAACATTATTGTCTTTAGGATGGGTGGGCATTTATCAGTATATGAAAAATGGTTCTATGGAAATGATGAAGTCAAATAGTTAATACATATAAATATTTAGGCATGGTATTTTCAACAAGACTTAGTCTCAATTTTGCTTGGCAGGAATCTTGTAGGAA
>CM060322.1:6493993-6496493 GCA_030674155.1 Stramonita haemastoma
TTCTGACAACAATGTATGAGTTCTCCATGAATTAGATATATTATTTTGATACTCATTTTCTTTGTCATTTTTTTTTTAACTTACCATCTCTAAACATTCAAACCTTCGCCAAAACTTTATAAAAGAAAAAGATTAAACGAAAAATCTTTTCAACAAACAAAACACGAAACGAAACAAGAAAACAAAACACAAAAACAAAACACACAACATTAAAAACAAAAAACCAAACAAAAAACAAATCCAACCCAAACAAAAAAATAAAGATAAAAACAGCAACACGAAAAATACGTTTTCTTAATATGGGTGGCTTTGACACTTTCAACACCTTAATGTAGTTAGTTTGCATGTGTGTTTCAGCAGTTTTAGCGTGTGTTGGTATACGTGCGCTCTTTCATTGTCTTTGATTTCTGATATACAAGTGTCTTTTTTATTCTGTAAAGAAGAGGATGATATTGTCATCGATATCTAAGTGTACAAAATATCACATAAGGCCAGGCAGAGAGATAAATGCAGAGAAAGGGGAGGGGGAAGAGAGAGAGAGAGAGGAAGAGAGAGAGAGAGAGAGAGAGGAGAGAGATGAGAGAGAGAGAGAGAGAGAGAGAGAGACAGAGACAGAGACAGACAGACAGACAGACAGACAGACAGACAGACAGACAAATGCGCAAATAGCCAAGCAAATTCGAGCCATACTCTTACAAGAAAATGTATCCAGTGACCAGGTCTCTGAGCCCACGTCTAGAGAATAACCAGTTATCCACACTGATAACACACCCACATCCACACACGCACGCACACACGCACGTACACGCACGCACGCACGCACGCACGCACACATGCACACACGCACACACACACACACACACACACACACACACACACACACACACACACACACACACCACACACACACACACACACACACGAGCAACAAAATTAAAACAGCCACACTTTGCGTAGGTTTGCACAGAGGGGACAAAAAACGTGGGTGGTGGAAAATATTCCTTCTTCATTATAGTTTTATAGCGTTAGTCAATCTGAAACGAATATAGCATCGTTTCATGTGAAACAAAGACATGATGGACGTGAAGCGTTCATGCTTTCCCACGTTGCTGAAGGGCCTTGGCATTGAAACAGAAATAGAGCAGTTATCAGAAAACAAACACGGTATTTGCTGCTGCGGTTATATGCAGAACACTATCAAGTTCGTTATATCCTTGCCTCACTAAAAGAAAGTATCCCTGTGTGTGTGTATGTGTGCGTGTGCGTGTGCGTGTGTGTGTGTGGAGAGAGAGAGAGAGAGAGAGAGAGAGAGAGAGAGAGAGAGAGAGAGAGAGAGAGAGAGAGAGAGAGAGAGAGAACACACACACACACACACACAGAGTATGTGTGTGTGTAACTATTTGAATGTGTGTGTGTGTTTGTGTGTGAGAGAGAGAGGGGGGGAACGAAAGCCATCCACCCTAGAGAATAAGGACATTCTTTCACCTTATTTAACAAACTTAAATGCCTAAATATATTCACCAAGAAGACTTGTGTCTGCTTCTTATATCCCCTGTCTCCTAGCCAGCATGCGTTTAACACCCCTGACAAATAACCCCCCACACAATACACAAACCATTTATTCTGTATGTAAAGGCCATGCGGCACCGGAAAAAGAAAACAAGCCCCCCCTCCCCCCCAATGTTTATCTGCACTTTAGATACAGGGCAGTACACAGAGCAATGTCTGTTGCAGACAACAGACGATCAGAGACAGCTCATACAGTCATCCTATAATCTTGTCAGGTCAGAAGTAGCCAGCCCTGAATAGCGGGGTTATTTTCAGCCGAAAGATTCCTTGTGTTTGTGATATTCTGAGATGAGGTCTATGAATTATGCAACAATTTATCTTAAGCGACTATCACTGGCGGTGGGCAACCATGGCCTTAAGTGAATGGACCTTCAGAGTTATTTGACCGGGAGCGGGGATGGTGGGCAGGGGAGAGAGGGGGCATAGCATGGGTGAAGAGGGGGAGTAAGGTAGGAGGTGAGAGAGTGTTGAAGGTGGATGTGTACATGCGTATATGCACGAGCACGCATGAACGCGTGCGCGCGTGTGTGTGCTGGGCATAAAGAATAGAGAGCAGGATACTTACAAGAAAGTCAACATATTTTCATTCTTTGTTTGTATTCTTTTTTTCTACAATAAAGGAATAAGCACTTCTATATTTCTTTCCATCCAGTCCCTGTGTGCATGTGGTTTTGTAGATTTTCTTGTCCACTCCCACTGGCACAAATGGCCGATTCTTCCAAAAGGCGGAACAGATTGTTATCATGTGTGCAAGATGGTCTGCGTGCTTTTGCACAAGACAATTTGGTTTATATTTTCATGTGAAGGGTGTGTGTGTGTGTGTGTGTGTGTGTGTGTGTGTGTTGTGTGTGTGTGGTGTGTGTGTGTGTGTGTGTGTGTGTGTGTGCGTGCGTGTGTGCAGGCAAAGTGTATGTTTGTGTATGTGTATGTG
>CM060322.1:6508993-6518993 GCA_030674155.1 Stramonita haemastoma
CTTGAAGTTGACCTGGAGATTATAAAACATCCCCAAACTTAATTCAACAAGCGCCGCCGAGATTTGAATCCACGACATTATGGATCTAGGGGATCAAAATCGAATGGTCTTAACCTTCCTGCCTCAGCGTCCGTCAAAGCAGACAGCACTGTCTGAAGTGTATGTGTGGAGCCACGGTTAATATTATGGGTCACGCGAATGGTGACTGAAAAAAATTCAATATTCTTTCACTGGGGAGCAATCGAGAGAGAGAGAGAGAGAGAGAGAGAGAGAGAGAGAGAGAGAGAGAGAGAGAGAGAGAGAGAGAGAGAGAGAGAGAGAGAGAGAGAGAGAGAGAGAGAAGGTTAATCAGTAAAGCAATGCACTGACTGAAGCAAGAAAGTCTGGGGGAAAAGTGGACAGGAACAGTGCTACCAGAATAAATAAAGATTTAACGTAAAACCATACTGCCCACATAAATAAAAACAACCCTTTCCCCCAAAAAAAAATCCCCTCAAGAGACTTAATCCCCACACACTACACCATCAGTCACACATGACGTGACCTCCGATGTTAATTTTTTCAACTGAATTTAACGGAAAGAGAGAGAGAGAGAGAGAGAGAGAGAGAGAGAGAGAGAGAGAGAGAGAGAGGAGAGAGAGAGAGAGAGAGAGAGAGAGAGAGAGAGGAGAGAGAGAGAGAGAGATGATCAATGGAGGGAGACAACTGCTGACTGCACAGAGCCAGACCCTTGTCCTTCAGCATGCTGTGACATCAGCAGTACACTACCCACCCCTACCTTCACCCCATCCTACCTACCCTCTGCCCTCACCCCTGTAAGTCTGTCCTGTGCAGTGGTGACCTATGGCTGACCTTTGCAGCTGCTGTGCGGACCTGGACCGAATAATCTCGTCAATCCAGGGAGGGAGGGATGGAGAGAGGGAGGGAGGGATGAGGAACTACGGCAGAGAGCTGCACTTCTCTGGCGCCTCGCTGCCTCTGTCAGGATGATCCAAATGCGCTGCTGCACGGAAGCTGAGGATGATGAGATGATGATGGCTGCTCCATGATGGGGATTGCATGGACGGGGAAGAGGAGAGGAGACTGTTTCTGTGTGTGTGTCTCTCCGTCTATCTCTAAAAAGATATATTGGACGAGCGAAGGTGTGTGTGTGTGTTGTGTTGTGTGTGTGTGTGTGTGTGTGTGTGTGTGTGTGTGTGTGTTTGTGTCTGTGTGTCTCTGTGTGTCTCGTGTGTGTTTTGTGAGAGAGAGAAGTGTGAGAGAGGATGTGTGTGTATGTGTGTGCAAGGCTTATTGCTTTTGTTTTTTCTTAAGGAAGACTCATTGGGAGGAATGGTGTAGGGCTATAGGCCAGTGAAGACTTTGGGTGTGGTAGCCTATGACATTTCCTGATCATGATAGGAAATTGTAACACAAGTTGTTGAAGCGCATCATCGAGCAGTAGCTCTAGCAACAGCTTTAGTATAGCAATAGTTTAGCAGTGTGGTAGCAGCAGCAGCAGCAGCAGCAGCAGTAGTAGTAGTAGTAGTAGTAGTAGTAGTAGTAGTAGTAGTAGTAGTAGTAGTAGTAGTAGTAGTAGTAGTAGTAACACAAATAGTTATGGTAGTAGTATCACTGTCACCATGAGTAGGCTAACAACAGCAGAAGTAGCCACTGTAACTCAGTCGTGGAAGTGAATGGGCTAAAAAAAAATTGGTATTTTCCGTCTGATATGAGTTAACATGACCTATTCCTTAGGATGACAATGGCTGTCTTTGAAGACTTAGGAATTCATCTCATCCCATCTATCTATCGTTTATGTCGTCCTCCAACACCACCGTGACGTCCTGATGACCCTTGTCCTTGGCTAGGTACGAAAAACGACAGAGAGTTGGTTTTGATCTTGTTGTAGTCGTGCTACCATCAATTACGGTGCATGATTGCAATTTGAAAGTACCTGTCTATTGATGCAACATCCAAACTTGTCACAATTCTCATTCTTCACGTCTGGACTATTGGAATTCTCTTTTAGCTGGTCTGCCAGCATCATTATCCTTTCCTTCAATATATACAAAACTCTTAAGCTCGACTAGTCCCAGAAAGAAAAAAAAAAAGGAATAGTACTCCTCTCTTGGGATCTCTCCACTGGTTGCCTGTGCCACATACAGTAAAGTACAAGATCAGTACCCTCTGTCATGTTACCCACAAAACAGCACTCTCTTATCTATATGAATGTCTTTACCCGTACACTCCTTCTCGGTCCCTCCGCTCTGCTGCAGATACCCTGTGCTTACAAATATCTAAATTCAACCAATCCACTGTTGGCCGTCGCTCTTTATTTTGGGTCCATCAATCTGGAATGACCTCCCTCTCTCTCGTCGTGGAAAAGCCTACTTAATACACTTTTTCATCCAGCCTCAAGACACGCTTACTTCAAACTTACTTTCTTCTCCTGTTTCATCTCGTATCCTTCCCTGTCTTCAACGGCCGAAACTCTCATTACCCTGCCAAAGTGTGTAACCTTTGTTTGTTTGTTTGTTTGTTTTGTTTGTTTGTGTGTGTGTGTGTGTGTGTGTGTGTGTGTGTGTGTGTGTGTGTGTGTGTGTGTGTGTGTGTGTGTGTGTGTGTGTGTGTGGTTGTGTGTGTGTGTATTCATTCTATTCTTTTGTTTTGAGGATAACGGAATAAGCACTCATGTGTTTTACATCCAGTCCCCGTGTGTATGCAGTTTTGTATATTTTGTCGTGTATGTGTGTGTGCATTTAAATTTGTTAAACCTGTTAATTGTTATTGGCTGTATGTGCAAGAATAGGTTGAATGATTCGTTTTCACAAAATATTACGCTATATAAATTCCATTTTAAAATTTTTATTATTATTACTTCAATCTGTATATAGTTGTACTTAATTTGTCATTAAATCTTTAACGAGTCACGCTCTGATAGTCTCTGTGTTAGCAGGGCTATAAATAATGTGAGACTGGATTGGGAGAGGTTGGGAAGAGGTAGAGAAGGTATGGGCGAACAGCAGAAGCAAAACAAAAAGATGTTTAAGCTATAAATATATGTACCCACAGACCAAAACCTTTCCAATAGTCCTCATACCCACTTCACCCTCTCACACACTCTCTCCAAAAACTAGGGGTAACATCACACACACACACACACACACACACACACACACAAGCACACACACACACAGCATCCACACACACACACACACACACCATACAAGCAACACACACACAGCCCTCCCTACACACACCTCACCACCCTCCACACACCACACACAACCACACACACACACCACACCACACAATACACATACACACACACACACACACACACACACACACACACACACACACACACACACACACACACACACCCACGTCGTCACCTTTCCCCGCACAAGTCGATGTCCCCTACAAGAGTTAATGTGGTTGGTTGGTTTGCATGAGCGGCGGCCCTAAGGTGTGGAAGTCATTATTCGCGGTCAGTTACACTGCAGCCTTGACGACCTTCACCTGATGCATTTCCATCTGTCACTTTGGGCAGCATCTTTCCGGCACCTCACTTAAGTCCTCTATCCATCTTACACCTACCCCCTACATCCGGCCCCTCATCTCCTCCCCGCATACATGCGCATGTTTTCAGTACAGTCGGCAGGCATCAACTCAAAACAACGGTTAATGTTTATTGATGGATGTGTTTGCGTTCCAGTTCTGTCCTTCGCAAGAGTTTTGTGTGTGTGTGTGGTGTGTGTGTGTGTGTGTGTGTGTGTGTGTGTGTGTGTGTGTGGTTGTGGTGTGTGTGTGTGGTGTGTGGTGTGTGTGTGTGTGTGTTGTGTGTGTGTGTTACATATAGCTAATTCTTATGGGGAAAAACAAAGAAAAACAAACAACAACACTACGAAACCGCTACCCCCTACCACCACCCACCAAACAACATTCAGTTTAAATCAAGTTAAAACAAAGAGAGAGAGGGAACGGGGGAAAGCCATTTATTTCGTCTTATTTTGATGGATACCTCTGTGTGGCTTTTTTCTCTAGATGTGTGTGTGTGTGTGTGTGTGTGTGTGTGTGTGTGTGTGTGTGTGTGTGTGTGTGTGTGTGTGTGTGTGGTGTGTGAGTGTGTGCGTGTGTGTGTGTGTGTGTTTGTGTGTGTGTTTTCTCAGAGACAGACTTAGCGTGTTCGTATGTTCGTGCGTACGTGCGTGCGTGTTCGTACGTGCATGCGTGCGTGCTTGCGTGTGTGTGTATGTGTGTGTGTGTGTGCGTGCACGCAGCACGCACGCACCCAAGTGCGTGTAATTTCTTTGGTTAAAGTTTACGTTGTATGATTGACATTTTGACATGTGAATTTCTAAACTAACCATACATGTGCGGGTGTGCGTTCAATTTCGTTGGTTAATGAATGTTTGCAGTTAAAACAACTGAAAAGATTTTTAGAATAGTGGTATGGCAGAAACAAGACAAACATCACCTCTCGGCGATTTAATCCTCAGAGTAAACCCCTACAATACAAAACCAACCTACAGTGTCAACATATACATGTGTTGAAATAAAAACAATAGCAATAACCTGTCGGGAAGAAGACTTGACTAAAGTGATTAAAATGCACAGCCAGTGAAAATGAGAGTGAGAAAAAGCAAGCAAGCAAGCGCGCACACACGCGCACACACAACACACATTCACACCACACACACACGCAACACACACAACACACACACACACACACACACACACGCACGCACCACGACGCACGCACGCACGCACGCACGCACGCACGCACGCACGCAGCACGACAGAGAGAGAGAGGAGAGGAGAGAGAGAGAGAGAGAGAGAGAGAGAGAGAGAGAGAGAGAGAGAGAGAGAGAGAGAGAGAGAGAGAGAGAGAGAGAGAGAGAACGAACGAACGAACGAACGAACGAGAACGAACGAACGAACGAACGAATGAATGAATGAGTAATCTTTATTTTTCAAGGGTTAGAGAGAGAGAGAGGGAAGGGAGGGAGGGAGGGAGCATTGAGGGAGTGACTGAAAACGAAATGGGTTGTCTAATAATGATCCTACAGTTTTCTTTTAGCTATTGCGTTTGTTACTGTTATCATGATCATAATGCTGATAATCATCATCAACACCATCGTCATCATTAAACGAGGACAACCCCCCCTCCCCCACCACTGGCGTTCTGCACACACTCTCCTTCTCAAAAAACAGAAAACACCCCAAACTGAAACGACAGCAAAACAAACCATAAAAGCAAAAGTAGATGTACCAAGAGATAAGAGGACCCACTCTGCCCGTACACACACAACTTCCCCTTCATTACCGATAGAGAATTACCAACCAACCACAGTATACTACCATCATCCATCCACCCTGGTTCTCTCTGGTACAGCTCCACTGAATCCACCCGTACCCAGATCGATTCGAAACAAACACAATTACGGCGCTCGTGCAGATATATTCTTGCAAGTGTAAACCATTTTCGCTACCCGTCCCGCTCTCTGCCAAACAGACACAGCTTGGACAAACGGTGACAGCAAACAACGCACAGCCCGCACCGACAGGATGGGTGGACAGACAGACAGACAGACAGACAGACAGACGACAGACGGACAGATAGACAGTCGATTAGGTGATCAAACAATGATCAAAGTACTGGTAGACGCGACTACCAATCTGTTGATTCATACGCTGATGGCTTCTGTGATCTCTCTTCTATTTTGCCCGCGAGTTGTTTTTTTGTTCTGGGCGGTTTACAGGGGTGAATGAATCGATCAGTCAGTCATCCGATTTGTCAATCAATCAATCAATCAATCAATCAATGATGTTTCGTTCAGTCACTCAATAAAATCACACTTTCAATCAGCTATTCAATCCATCATATTTTCATTAATTCATTCAACAGAGTGACCCATTTTTCTGCAAATTCTTTCTTCTCTCATCAATACACGTGCCAATCAATATCCTTCTTTCCACTTCAGATCATGCTATTGCTAAAATTATACCACCTAACTGCGCTAGCCCTTGAAAAGCTGCGTGCATGGTCCAGTACACAAAACGGCTACCAAAAAAACTAACAATAAAAGGGGCACCCAAACACTCAATATTGTCCACGATTACACCAGCGTAAAAGTTAAAACTTGTACGCATGAGTTCATTTTTGATACGGTACAGACAGGCACACTTCCCTTCAGTTAAAAGCACTTCAAGCCTAAGCCCCCACCTTCCCACCCCAAACTTTTCAATTGCATCAGAGGTAGACTATCGACCGAACGATCTCGTATAGCTCTGATGTCTTCGATCGAGACGGGCGTGATAGGCCGGTGGTTAAGGCGACAGGTTTTCACCATTATGGTCTTAAAGACGCAGGTTTGAGTCTCTATGACGCTTGGAGTGGAGGAATCTGGTTGTAAAATCTTCAGTGGTCTTCAAGACTATGGGATAGGTGAAGGCGACGCTTGGTGGATTGAGGCCAGGGATGTTTACGATATCACACACGTCAACTTATAAGCTGATTTGACATTGCTTTACCCACCCTATGTAGAAGATCAAGTATGCCTGTTGAAGATTCTGCTTTTCATGAGTGACGAAATTCCTAGTATTTCAAAGGTTTAACCAGAATGGATCATCTAGATGGTCAAATATCTGTTATGTCAACTTTAAACTAAGACCTCAAGGTATATTTATTATCGCGGTAGGTGCCAAAGTATACATCGTTTCCTTTATCCTTAAAAACAGAGACAGCATGGACATTTTTGATGTCACATCGACTGCGAGAGAAAAGAAACCACGTGTTACAACAAAGAGAAAAAAACATCTTTTATGGATGGAATGGGTTGTATACTTTTTTTTTTTCAAAATTGAAATAACTTAAACTTTTGGGTGAAACAGCCATTGGGTTCCAGACCTATGTCATTAATGATATCCCATAATGCCTCCGCGATGCAGGAGGTAGATTAGTTCAGACAGGAAGGAAGTGTCGATCCTAGGGAGAGAAACAGCAGCACTGGTGTATCTCACTGCAGACAAAAACAGACCGGTACACCCACCCTCCTACATTCTCTCTCTCTCTCTCTCTCTCTCTCTCTCTCTCTCTCTCTCTCTCTCTCTCTCTCTCTCTCTGTATATATATTTATATCTATTCTGTGTGGTGTGTGTGTAAGCGCGCGTCGTGTGTGTGTGCGTACGTGTGTGTGTGTGCGCGCATATATATATATATATATTTATATATATATATATTATAGATATATAGTAGTGTTATGACAGATAATAGATATATATAATAGTAGATAGATATATAATAGATAATATATAGATAGATAGATAGATAATGATAATACTGTGTGTATATCTATATATATAATTTTAGTAGAAGATATATGTATCGCAACATACATGCTGCCATGCAGACTGTGTGTATATGTATGTATGTATGTATGTATGTATGTATGTATGTATGTATGTATGTATGTATGTGTGATAGTATGTATGTAGTATGTATGTAGTATGAGAGTAGAGTATGTAGTATGATAGGGAGAGAGAGAGAGAGAGAGAGAGAGAGAGAGAGGAGAGAGAGAGAGAGAGAGAGAGAGAGAGAGAGAGAGAGAGAGAGAAGAGAGACAGACAGACAGACAGACAGACAGACACAGACACACAGACAACACACACACACACACAGACACACAGACACACAGACACACAACACACAGACAGATAGAGAGTCAGATACACAGACAGAAACAAGCGGACAGACAGATAAAACAAAACCAAGACGAAACACACACAAGCAGACAGGGAAAGACAAGACACACAGACACAGAACGGCAGAAAACAGACGCAGCCAGAGAAGCAAGCAAGAAAGAAAACAAGGCAGGCAGCGGAGACCATAAAATTAAAAGATAAAATTCTCCTCTGGCCAGCAAATGTTGATTAAAAGGGAGAAGGACAGAGCCTGGCCAACTAAATGATTTTCCATAAAGCCTATCGACCCGTAAACTGCCGCCAGTGCTGCTGTGCTGGCGGAAAAGCTCGCTCCCTATATCACGTGCAGGAGAGGAGAATGCACACACACACACACACACACACACACACACACACACACACACACACACACACACACACACACACACACACACACAACACACACAGAAGGCTTCAGGAACTATCTACGGTCAGGCTGACATCCCTCTGATGATGTCAATGACGTTTACAATGTAAAGGGGAGATAAGCCTTATGTTTTATCGTGATAGATGACGATGTTTAAGGTTTCTCTCTCTCTCTCTCTCTCTCTCTCTCTCTCTCTCTCTCTCTCTCTCTCTCCTCTCTCTCTCTCTCTCTCTCTATTTCGGATACAGAGATAGGGGCCTGTATGGTGAGGGAGGGAGGAGGGAAAGAGAGAGAGAGAGAGAGATAAAGAGAGAGAGAGAGAGAGGAGGAGGGAGGGAGGGAGAGGGAGAAGGAGGGAGAGAAGAGGGTGGGAGATACAGCTACCAAAAAATAATAATATTGAGACCGTTAGTGATTACGAGTGAAAGAATGATAGAAATACAGATACCGAACAATGAGAAAAAGCGGAAGAAATTGGAAGGAGAAAACAACACAACAACACACACACACACCACACACACACACACACACACACACACACACACACACACACACACACACACACACACACACACAAACACACCCCAAACACACACATACACACACATACACACACATAGAGAGAGACAGACAGACCGACAGACAGAGGAAAACAGAGAAAGCCACAAGTAAAAGCAGTCAGCCCTACTACATCGCGTAGAACAGCTATTCCCATTCTTATAGCCATGTCCTTTGGGATCTTTTACAACCTCTACCTACCATAACAATTCTGAACCGCCACAAAGAAAATCGTCTTTTCCTAGTTATCTATTTTTCTACTCTGTACACATTAAGCCAGGGACAGGAATTTCATACGGACTTTAAACAAAATCCCTCACACAACTTCATCCTAGTATGTTTTTGCAATACCTTGTAATAACTTTGACAGCAATACCTCGTAATGAATTTGACAATCTCTTTATTTTCTGCTACAAGAGTGTTCCCTAGGTCACGTCTTGTTCAGAACAGGTCACAAACGTGATTTATCTTTTTTTGCCCCCGGAAAATAATATACCTCTTCTTCGATTGAAATCGATCGTGTTCTGTGTAGCGAAAAAGGAAATGGACTTCTTCTCAAAGCAGATTGAAAGCGTTGGAGCTGTTATCGGTTTTACTACTTCCAGTACACCAGCCTGACAGTGTGTGTGTGTGTGTGTGTGTGTGTGTGTGTGTGTGTGTGTGTGTGTGTGTGTGTGTGTGTGTGAACCTACTAAGCTCGTAAATTTCAACCTAAATCTTGTGAGAATGCATCTATGAAATAGACAGACAGACAGACAGACAGACAGACAGACAGACAGACAGATAGACAGATAGATAGAGACAGATAGATAAAGATAGAAGATCAGATAGAAAAGATAGATAGATAGATAGATAGATAGATAGATAGAAGTAGGTATAGAAGTAGGTAGGTAGGTAGGTAAGTAGGTAGGTAGGTAGGTAGGAGGTAGAGGCAGGAGGCAGGAGGAGGTAGGCTAGGAGGCAGGTAGAGAGGCAGGCAGGCAGGCAGGTAGGTAGGCAGGCAGGCAGGTAGCAGGCTAGGAGGTAGGCAGGTAGTAGGATAGTAGACACTAATACAGTAGTAGGAAGCTAGATAGTAGATAGGATAGTAGGAAAGACGACAGACAGCATGAAACAAAATAATAGAGCACACAGCTAGACTAAGTGCATATGGTAGTCTGATATTCACGTGCAACAAGAAGAAAAACGGAATGGGTGCGTACTGCGCGACTGTCATACACATCGCACCAAAGAAAAAAGGGCAGATAGCACGCACACACACACACGCACGCACGCACGCACGCACGACACCAGCACACACCACACACACACACACACACACACACACCACACACACACACACACACT
>CM060322.1:6533993-6547610 GCA_030674155.1 Stramonita haemastoma
CTGTGTCAGTTCCGGTCTCACTGTCCCTACGTGTCTCCCTGTCCCTGTCTGGCTGTCTCTTTGTACTTATTCTGTCTAGTTGTCATGGTGCTAACTGTCCTTACTGGACCGTCTGTCCTTATCTTTTTTGTTGTTTGTCTCTATTTTTCTATCTGTTAGTGTGTCTATGTTTTGTCCCTATCTCTTTGTGTGTAGACTGGTTTCTTTGTTAATGTCTATGTATGTGAGTGTGTGAGTGAGTGAGTGCGTTAGTGAGCGAGTGAGTGAGAGAGAGAGAGAAAGTGTGTGTGTAAGTGTGTGTGTGTGTGTGTGTGTGGTGAGTGCGTGCGTGCGTGCGTGTATATGTGTGTATGTGTGTGTGCGTGTGTGTGTGTGATATTGATAGCCTCTATGCCGATGAAGTATGTAAATCAATTGCAATGTAACTAAACAGATTGCAGTGCCTCCTACATTTTCCGAAAAGCAATCAGCTCTGACGCCGTTCACAGCTTAGATGACTGCCAAAGCTCTCTACCAAGGGCTGTCATCACTATGAAGGAAGACACTTGACATCAATGCAGAATACATACGTTCAACTATGCCTTCTGCGCCTGGGTTGTGTTATAGTTCTCCATTAAACCCTTGACAACGGGGCAACAGCAAGGTGAGAGGCTGTATGATCAGTGGCTTACCCACTCATGGAATTCCACTTTACAGCTAAGTCTTTAGTGATCGACTATTATTCTCTGACTTGGGGGCTTGACGTGCACAGTCCTTACGTGCTGCATCCTTGGGGGCTAGTTGGCCTTTGGAGAACATCTCCAACACTGACTGTCCTTATGTCCTCTCGGCCGACAGAGAGTGTGTTAGTGTGGTCTGTGTGTGTGTGTGTGTGGGGGGGGGGGCGGGGGGTGCTGTGGGCAAGGCACCTCCATTATAATCAAATTTCTGGCCAATTTCAGAAACAGCAGCTGCCTCCTCTGCTGTTTTGGAGGTCATCGTCGAACACGACAACCATAATACATCGTCTAATTAATTCATCTGGATTAAGTTACGGACGGTATAATTTTTGTCGGTTTTTTTTTTCGTTTTTTCGGCTAGAACTCCAAGGTTCAGAAAGCTGGTTTTTTTCGTATGCGACTTTTTTTTGCCCACCATTAAGGTAGCTGTATTTCTACTTCGGGGAGCGCTGACTTTAAGTTCCCTCAGTGGCTCTGTGGCCCCTCAGGGAGTGAAGGAGAATCCACAGGATGGTAGCGAAACAAAACGAAAAACCAAACCAAACAAAACAATATCTGCTGATTGATAACGGTTCGACTTGCGGACACCCTGTCTGCTGCACTCAGTGGCACTGAGAGATTTACAGCATAATAACCGGCTAAACGAATGACACGTTAAAAAAATGCAGAACTGTGTGTGTGTGTGTGTGTGTGTGTGTGTGTGTGTGTGTGTGTGTGTGTGTGTGTGGTGTGTGTGTGTGTGTGTGTGTTTGTGTGTGTGTGCATAATATTATAGTCATGCGTGTGTATGTGTGTGAATGTGTGTATGTAGATGTGGATGTGTGTGTGCGTGTGTATGTGCGTGTGTGGTGTGTGTTTGTGTGTGTGTGTGTGCCTGAAATCATATACATGCGTGTGTACATGTGTGTGAATTAGTGTGCGTGTGTGTGAATGTGTGTGTGTGAATGTGTGTGTGAGTTTGTGTTTGTGTGTGTGTGTGTGTGTGTGTGTGTGTGTGTGTGTGTGTGTGTGTGTGTGTGTGTGTGTGTGTGTGTGTGTTGAGCACACGATACTCAGTAGCTTTTGCAACATCTGACAGGTTAATAAAAAAAAAAATGAAAAGAAAAATGCAAATAAACATATAGAAATAACTGCTTAAAGAATGAATCTCTTAATTCAGAAGCATACAAAAGGGAAATTACCTAGATAAATGTTTTTTATCTCTCTGAGAGCCAAGTCATAACAGAAAGAAAAGAAAAGAAAGATAATTCAAAGTCAACAGAAAAGAAATCAGACGAAAGAGAAGAAAAAGTAATAAAAAAAAGAGAATAAAGAACTAAAGAACAACAACAGACAGATGCAAAGAAAGAAATAAAAACAACAGAAAACCTGCAGGAAGCAAGAAAAGAAAGAAAAAAAACTATCTTTATCTAAAACAAAATCAACAACAACCGCAAACATGTGCTTTAATGACAATAATACCGAAATAAATTTTAAGCAAAATACTGATAACAGTTGAGAGAGGACGGGGAGAGGAGGGTGGGGAGAAAGCACAAAAAGGGACGGAAAACGGCACAAAAAATGATAGGAAAGAAAAAAAGGCAAAACTGGGCGCGGGGAAAAATGGATAATAACGGCAGTTGGCCTGCTCCTCTTGTCATTTTTCATTGGCGGACAAGGCCACTCCAAAGGCACGGTAATAACAATGGCAGCCACCACCAAACACCGGTGTTGCTAGAAGTAATAACCCCGCTGTCAATCTGGCCCGCTCCTTCGCTCCCTTTCCTTTCCCCACCAGAAACCTCTGTGGACTGCCTCAAACTCCGACTGGCTCCTATCCAGAGTTGGACGTGCTGTAGACATACTAGGAACACTGGGAGCACACAGCTCTTGTATGATCCACTTTGTAGACGGCGATTTTGAAAGAGTTGCTAAAGTTTCTTGACCAAATTACAAGGATTATTTGCATGCCTTGGTCCTGGCTAATATCAAGATACAGTGTAACGAAAGAAAGTATAGAGCCTTGACACAAACTCAATCCTAGCTAAATCTCCTTTACCTCGTCATTATTGTTCTGATCATGCAACCCCCACTATCACCTACCCCAAGCCAGAAAAATCAGATTTGTTGGCCCATCTTACATCTTTACATCTGAGACACACAAAAATAGTCAAAGACTGTGTGTGAGGAGACTGGTATGAGCAGCGCTAGAGTTGATTTGATTTGTTTCGAAGTCTGTGCAGTCTTGTGACTATAGGCTATTAACTAAAATAATAACTGAGCAGAAGAGTTGAACCAAAATGATTGTGAACTTAACGTCTAACAATATTGTATGGGAAAAGCAACAGATTAGGCAGCAAAATAAGTCAGTAAATCATCAGAGTAAATCCAGAGGAAAGCATAGAGATCAGCGTAAAAAGGAGAAAGAAAGAAAAACAACAACTCAGCCTTGGTGACCACTAGTGAAAAACCCCAATCTTAACGAACCTTACAGTCAGCGGACAAGATCTTTAGACTAAGCAAATGTAATGACCTAAGCTCCGTCATCTGTCGGGAGGGATCAAAAGCTTTGGCGACTCTAAGAGCTGCACGGGCATCATCAGTCAAAGCAAAGCAGTCTGGAGAAAAGGGAAACATCAGTCTGAGGACAACGCTGAAAGGACTGTGTCCACTAGCTCCTTTCATCTTCCTGTGTGCGTGTAGATCCTCGATCTTAAAAGCAAGACCCAGACAGATATTCAAGCAATGAGCTGCTCTGAAGTCGGAATGCGCCGGCTGAGGCCAGCAGACAGACCTCATGCAAAGTTACAAGCACAGAAAACCAGGCACTACACACCCCGCCCGACAGGGGAACTCTGAGAAGAGAAGAAGAAGAAGAAGAAGAAGAAGAAGAAGAAGAAGAAGAAGAAGAAGAAGAAGAAGAAGAAGAAGAAGAAGAAGAAGAAGAATGTGAAGAAGAAGAATGCGAAGAAGAAGAAGAATGCGAACAAGAATGCGAACAAGAAGAAGAAGAAGAAGAAGAAGAAGAAGAAGAAGAAGAAGAAGAAGAAGAAGAAGAAGAAGAAGAAGAAGAAGAAGAAGAAGAAGAAGAAAACTCAAGCAATGAAACAGTCCAAGGTGAGGAAATGCTCTTTATTATCAGACCGACCACTCACCATCATGAAAACAAACTGAAAACGTCCAGAAAGTAAATCTGATAGAGCCTCAGACCGTCTAAGAAGGCACAGTCCTGGGGTGTAGGAGGCAATGCAAGCAAAGAGAGGGGCAGACAGCATCACTGAATGGACCTGTAAAGATCTTGCTGAGACCCAAGCATTGGCAAGAGATCACCACATGAAGCGAGGAAATGTTTTCTTCAGTGCAGCATACTCACAACCACTGTAGTGAGTGTAGTGTAGTGTAGTGTAGTGTAGTGTAGTGTAGTGTAGTGTATGTAGTGTAGTGTAGTGTAGTGTAGTGTAGTGTAGTGTAGTGTAGTCCAGTGCAGTGCGTGTACTGTAGCGTAGCGCAGCGTAGCGTAGCGTAGCGTCCGGTCGTGTCGTGTCGTGTCGTGTCGTGTCGTGTCGTGTCGTGTCGTGTAGTGTAGTGTAGTGTAGTGTAGTGTAGTGTGTGTAGTGTAGTGTAGTGTAGTGTAGTGTAGTGTAGTGTAGTGTAGTGTAGTGTAGTGTAGTACAACCCTGTCTGATAAGTTTCGCGCCTGACTTGCTGTTCAGAAGGTAATAATCCTCATTAACCCTAAGGCAAAGGAAAAAAGATATTTCAGAGTAAGTGGTCTTTTGGTCCCTGGTCTTATGGTACCCTCAATTTGACTTTCCTCTGTGCTCCCATGCCTGTAAGATGACTTCATTTTCCTCTTCGGAGACTTCTGACTTTGGGAAGATTGTCTTGGGGCAGGATGCTGGAGACAGTCATACACCAAAGTGGTTATGATCAGTCTGACGCTGCAATTGGGCTATTATTGTTCAGAGATGGTGCGCGGACGCGCTTACACACGCACAAACCTATGAATGCACGTACGAACCTATGAAGGCAGTTATACGCTGTCTACCCTAGATCAGAACAGGCACCACAAAACGCCGCCAAATGACGGAACAGCAGTCAGAAAAGTTCTCTATGTGGTAAACTCACAGTGGCCTGATAACGATAGCATCCTTTGGTTACTGGTATAGCATCCTTTGGTTTACTGGTACTGAAAGCACCATAAAACGAACCAATGGACGGCTCCGTGAGGTAGGAAGACCAGGATGGCAGGTGTGGGGTGTAGCATTCATGGAGTATTACGTGGAAAAGAAAAAGGGTCAATGAACCTGTAAGATAAAACATGAAGGAGACAACAATGACGTAACAAAAGGATTGAAATATAAAAAAATATAGATGAAAATATTTCTAAAACAGAATTTCCTGAGAGCAGAGAATGACATTAATACCGAGAACCATCATGCATGCCTGCTAACTTCAGCGGAGAATGTTATCCCTCTCCTCTCTCCTCTCTCTCTCTCTCTCTCTCTCTCTCTCTCTCTCTCTCTCTTCTCTCTCTCTCTCTCTCTCTTTCAGATACAAAAAATGACTCAGAAGCTTCGGTAATCATATTTCTGACTTCAGGAAGAAAGCGAAGACGAGAGAAAGAAGAAACAGCGAAAGCAGCTACAGGATACTCCTGAATAGAATAGTTGCTATTCCTGAAGTAACGTCTTCACCGATATTTCACGGCCCCCCAGAATAACTTCAGTTGATGGCTGGGCAATATTCTGGAACGGTTTGCTTTTATTGACGTCATCCACAGAGCAAAATATGGTGAGTTGACACAGTTGGTGTCTTTGCTTGAGTCTTCGCAGTCATTCTGTCTTAACTTCCCTGTCTCTCCTTTTTACGATCCTGTTTAAACCACTCCTGAACTAAATTTTCTTTCTTGTATATAAAAAAGACCTTTCACTAAGTCAGAATTTGGTCATCTCTATGGTGGCCAAACGGTTGCATATACAAAGTCTCTATTTTGGGGAGCTCGAACTGAATAATAAAAAAAACAACCTATAAAAACAAAAAAAATATAAAGATGAATATTGAACTAGTTCTAGGATGAAGCGAAATACAACTGACGATACTACGAACAGCTTACATTGTGTCCTTCTCTGAGAAATGGCAGAATCGTGTTTGTCATGGCTGTCTCCTCATGTGAAATTGGATACGTCTAGATTTATTTTTTTAATGATTTTCACAGCGTGCCATTGTAGACCCACTGATATATTGTACTTGTCCAGGAGATTGGGTCTAGAAACTGGAGTTTGGGAAATAATCCAGAGCAAACAAAATGCTGTCCTTGGGATTATGATTAAATCCTCGTGGTCACTAGTACCTCATGAAATATATCACTCTCTGTGTGCATTTAAAGATTATTTATAAGTAAGAAACATTCCTGTTATGATGATGAACGCTCCCCCAATATCAGAGAGAGGACAGAGAGAGAGAGAGAGAGAGAGAGAGAGAGAGAGAGAGAGAGAGAGAGAGAGAGAGAGAGAGAGAGAGAGAGAGAGAGAGAGACAGACAGACAGACAGACAGACAGACAGACAGACAGACAGACAGACAGACAAACAGACAGACAGACAGACAGACAGAGACACAGAGACAGAGAGAATTCTGAACAGGAGTCTGTATAAAGAGGCCGTTGGCCTATACATGAAAGGGTTGCTGATGAAACAAATGGTTACTGGTCAAGGTACACTGCAAAGTACAGCTGTGACAAACAAATACACGGCGGGGAAAACCGCAGATTACCGGAAAAAAACAAGCAAAAAAACATAATAAATAACGAAAATACCCATATCACACACACACACACACACACACACACACACACACACACACACACACACACATATATATATATATATATATATATATATATATATATATATATATATATATATATATATATATATATATATATATATATGTGTGTGTGTAATAAGAGTTTCTTGTTATTTTTTATTTGTTTTATATATAACAGACAGACAACAGACAGAGAGATTACCCACGGAAGGTTCGTTCTCGAGTCTACCATTAGGAGAAAGGGTGGATGTATGTATATATACTCCGCATCATAAACCTGTCTCCCCGATCACCAAAAACAACCGTCCGGGGTGAAATTTGAAAGGAGGTTAATTTCTACAGCCCGTGGCCCGGAACGGTTTTCCCGATATTAAATGGCCTGGCCAGGCAGTGGAGCCACGGAGAGCCTAGCACTGTCAGTTTTTGCACCAATTAAGGACGGGGGAAGGTGAGGGGGTGGAGGTGGGGGTGAGGGGAAGCATAGGGAGGGGGGAGAGGTAGATGTGGATATGGGGGGGGGGGGTGTTGTTGGTGCCAGGACATCAGAATTGCAAATGCCCGAGCACGTCACACGCAGAGCATCGATTGTGGCATCGACCAACTGCTGATGCCGTCCATTTCCGCGTTGACTTATTTATTTCACCTTTTCTACACAGCTGCCTTGTTGTTTTTCCCCTCCTTCATCTAGTTTATCTTTGACCACTAAAATTTATTTATTGAATCTTTTGCTTTTTTTATTCTTATTTTTATTTTTTATTTTATTCTTTTATATCGAGGATGATGGGATAAGCACTCATGTGCTTTTTTATTTTTATTTAGTCCCCGTGTGTATGCAGTTGTGTAAATATTGTCATCTGTTCCCACTGGCACACGATGGTTTACTCTTACGAAAAGTGGAACAGGATTTAACGTGTGCGCAAGATGTTCTGCGTGCGTTGCTTCTTTTTATTCCTCAACCAACGGGAAAGTTAAGGGGGCAGGGGGACGGGTGTTATACTGAAAACAAAAGGATACTGTTATATAACCCCTGTAACAACTGATCGTTACCAACAAGTGCACTGATAAAGAGGTAAGGAACTATGAAATGATATATCATAAACGGGTGAAAAAACCATTTCGCAGCAACGCTCTAATTGTTAATACGCAGTATTTGCCCGCTAATACGATACCGGTTAGCGGGGAAAATCGTTAAGCGAGAATGATTCCCTTTGATGCAGTACTCTTTGGTTGGTGGGTTTGTTGTTGTTGTGGTTGTTGTTGTTGTTGTCTTGTGGGGGAGGATGGGGGTATTTTTTGTTGGCTATTTTTTCCTCTTTTTGTGGTTTTGTTTAGTCGTCTTTTTTTTTTGTGGGGGGGGGGGAGTCTTTCCTTGGCTAGAGCTCCATGGTTTTCTAATGGTGAGATTTTGGGTATGCGACAGTTTTTGTCCACCATTAAGGTAGCCACATTCCGACTTCGGGGATGTCTAAACACGACACCAGTGTGCGTGCGTTTGTTTTTGTTTTTTTCAATTTTGTAACCCGTTCATCTCAGCACACGATGACCTACTCTTCTAAAAGACGGAATGGGTATTAATATAATTATGCGCAATCTGCGTGCGCTCGCGCAAGGGACCTCAGTTTATAGTCCTATCTGAAAGACTAGGGAGTGGAATCGATAGTGAGGTAAAATCCAGAGGAAAAATAACACTAAACTAACCCCCCCCCCCCCCCCAGTTTGGTTTATGTATAATGGCCCAGTAAGTCCTAGCTTTCAAAACACTCGCAGTACTCTCAGCATCGTAGCACTTAATCAAAAGCAAAGTACCGTGGCGCAATGATGCATTGAACTCACTCCTCCTCAACAGATTGGCCACGGTCCGTTTGCCGTTCTTTACTGCTGAGGCCAGAATAAACAAACCCGTTTACATAGCGGAATGAGGAATATTGTACCGTCATTGTCATTCTGATGTCGTCCGCAGCTATCTGAAATCGCCAAACTGTTGACCAACATTATGGTGGATTATGGGTTGAACGACCTACTCTAGTGGTTGAACACACACACGGTACACACATGCATGCTAGCAAGCACACACGCATACACTAAAAGGATGCATGCAATGTCTCTCTCTATATATTATACCTCTGAGTCTGTCTGTCTGTCTGTCTGTCTGTCTGTCTGTCTGTCTGTCTGTCTGTCTGTCTGTCTGTCTGTCTGTCTCTCTCTCTCTGTTTTTTTCTTTTGTTAGTTCATTGTTTGTTTTGTATGGGAGGTATTTTTTGTTTTTGTTTTGATAGTCTATAGTCAGGGCAAGGGCCACATGAAAAAAATCTATGAATGCTTATCTATAGCCATTAAGAAATAAACATTATTCATTCATTCATTCATTCTCTCTTTTCATGGCACAGGCTGAATGAAAAAAGTATATACATACTTAAATGTCACCCTTGGAAATACAGATTATCAATCCAATAATCAATCAAACAGTCTATCAATCATACCTTTATCAATCCGTCAATCAATCAATCAATCAATCAATCAACGGCAAACTCGTGATCTGAAGGTAACTGAGAGTGCGCGTGTTCTAATCTACTCTGAGAGCAGCGTCCGTTTGAAGGGATTTGCCCATGAAGTAAGAGTGCTTTTGTTTCTTGTTCTTTTATCGTTCCTCGGCTAGAGCTCCAATCATCACCAATGGTGAGATTTTGCACATGCAATCTTTTTTCCCTTCTTTAAGGTAGCCGCATTCCAATTGTGGGGAACATGTCTAAACACGAATACAGCTTGCATGCATTTATGTATATAAAAAAGTTATCACCCGTTCCTACCGGCACGCAATGGCCTACTCTTGTGAAAGGTGACACGGGGTTTTAACGTGTGCGTAAGATGTTCTGCGTGCGTTCGCAAACGCGAACTCAGTTTATAGTCTCATCCTAGTATTTCGGGGAAGTAAGTCGGCACTGACGTCAAATCCAGGGGGGGGGGGGGGGGGAAAATCCCTTCGAACGGAAGTCTCCGTGGTGGCTCGAACCCGGGAAGTCAGACCGTGAGCTGAACAACCTAACCACTGGGCTACCCCGGCCCCTAAGTTTGGTACTGACTCTGCTCTCCTGAAAGTCCTTCTGATGAGACTATGAACCCAAGTTTTGTGTGGCAACGCACGCACAACATATTGCGTACTCGTTAGACTCATATCAAATAATCCATTAATGGAAGGCTTGCTGTGGCCGTTGACATGAACGACAAAGATGTACCCAGCATGCGCTGTAAGACCAAGAGAGTGATAAACTCAGCCACATTCAACTTGTTGCCGAGACACATCGCCCCCCCCAAAAAAAAAAAAAAACAAAAAAAAAAACCATTCAAAGCAGTATCCCAAAAACTCTTCCAACAGTAATGACAGAAGTAAAGTCCCAGAAAAGAAAACACAAAACAAACAAACATCAACAACAAAAGTTTAAATGTTTCTGAGGCACTTCAAAAATGTTTAGCCGCGAGTTCTCTAGGGAAATGCTTAAAAAAAATAGAGAGAAAAAAATCTGAAGTTCGGGAAAGAGTAAGGTGAAGGGAAACAAAAGGGGGGGGGGGGGGGGGGGGGGGAGTCGAACTTCTGGTGGCTTTGATGCTGGTTTGTTTAGTTGTTTTTCTTTTAGTTTTTCTTGAAAGTTTGCTTTCTTTCAAAGTCATGGATCACCGAGCCCTATATGTGTATGTATGCCTGTATACGTGTGTATGCTTATGTATCTGTGCGAAGAGTGTGCATATGTGTATGTGTGCATGTTAGTGTGCGCGTGCGCACACACAAGACTGAGAGAGAGAGAGAGAGAGAGAGAGAGAGAGAGAGAGAGAGAGAGAGAGAGAGAGAGAGAGAGAGAGAGAGAGAGAGAGAGAGAGGAGAGAGAGATGAGAGAGAGAGAGAGAGAGAGAGAGAGAGAGAGAGAGAGAGCAGAGAGGCAGGCAGGCAGAGAGAGACAGGCAGACGAATAGACAGGCAGACAAAAGCTATTTTCTCCTGATTTAACACATTCACCATAATGTTTAGGAACACCCACACAATTATTCCTATGGACAAAAAATGCCCAATTTGCGATAGGTAAAAGAAAGTGCAGTATTTCGACAGACATAAGCCTTTACCAGGGACTATGAAAATAATACGATCATGTTTCCAAATAGATAGATATGAAGAAATGTCAGCAACCAGCCACCAGACCAGTGCAGCTATTCCTACTCGTTAGTAGCGCTCTTAACAGTTCTCGGTAATCCTACACACACACACACACACACACACACACACACACACACACACACACACCACACACACAAAACACACCACACCCCACAACACAGAATAGTGGGGGAGATAGAGAGGGGGGGAGAGAGAGAGGTAAGAGAGAGAGAGAGAGAGAGAGAGAGGGGAGAGAGAGGAGAGAGGGGAGAGAGGAGAGAGAGGAGAGAGAGAGAGAGAGAGAGAGAGAGAGAGAGAGATTAGATAGATAGATGGATAAATAGGGACGTAAAAACTGAAAAAAGCACATCGAAAGTCTGAGTCTAACATTATCAGAATTCCTCTATATGATGTTCATTAATGTGTTTGTGTATTGAGTGTGTGTCTGTCTCTGTTCCCACTCTATGCTGAAACGATCGTCATCATCACCATCATCATCATCAAATCAATATCCCCACCAACATCAATGACATCATTATCATCCTATCAGTATCGGTATCGTCCTTATCTCCGTCATCACAGTCACCCACGGCAGCGGTGGCAGGTGCTTTGTCAGCAGCCACAAGTTGTTGAAGTATAAGATGAGTCTCCGACCACACAGGGAGCGAGTGAGTGAGGGAAGCACACACACACACCCATACTTTGTGGTGGGAAATCGATACAGCAATAAACAGACTGGGCTGGCTGAAGTCTGACACCACCTGAAGCGGAGGGGAGAACCGCGATATTGTTTTACACTTCGCTCTTGTCAGCAACTTTATCTCAGACATCGATCTTCACTGCCAGCTATCGATCTCCTCTCTGTCTCTGTCTCTTTCTGTGTCTCTCTCTCTTTGCCGCTCTGTCTCTGTCTGTCTGTCTGTCTGTCTGCCTGCTGCTGCCTACCTGCCTGCCTCCTGCCTGCCTGCCTGCCTGCCTGCCTGCCCCCCCCCCCCCCCTCTTCTCTCTTCTCTCTTCTCTCTCAGTATGGATGTCTGTATACGTGTATGCATATGTCTGTTGGGGGAGGGGGGTGACTGTCTGTCAGTGAGTCTGTCTGTAGATCTTTCGGTTGAGACAATGAACTTAGATCCCGTGTGCAGCACATTCAGTGAACGTAAAAGAACCCACAGCAACAAGAAAGTTGTCCCCGGCACAATTTCGTAAAAAAGCTACTCTTGTAGGAACTACAAACACATGGAGACAACAAATCCAAAAATTTGTTTATGTAAATGATACAATGCAATGCAATTCAATAAAATGCAATGCAATACAATGCAATACAACACAACATACAATACAATACAATACAATCCCCTTTTCTTTCCATCACTCTTCCCTTGCCATACCTATACAATCATCACTTTGACTTATCTGAAGCTATGCAAAAGCAGTAGTTCCATTCTTATTGATGCACAAAAGCAGTAGTTCCATTTTTATTGATGTACAAAAGTAGTAGTCCCATTCTTATTGCTGTACAAAAAAGCAATAATCCCATTCTTATTGATGTACAAGAGCAGCAATCTCATTCTCATTGAAACTAAAGACATTCCATGCATTTAGACTGCGCCAGAATGCAGTTAAGAGCAATTCGGAATAGCAATGCACAGTACAGTGTAGTGTGGACTGTGACGGCGTGAGTCATAGTAAAGAAAAAAGATCTGTAGTGTTAGTGTAGTGTAGTGTAGTGTAGTGTAGTGTAGTGTAGTGTAGTGTAGTGTAGTGTAGTGTTGTGTTGTGTTGTGTTGTGTTGTGTTGTGTAGCGTAGTGTAGTGCAGTGTAGTGTAGTGTAGTGTAGTGTAGCGTAGCGTACGTAGTGTCGTGTCGTGTCGTGTAGCGTTGCGTCGCGTCGCGTCGTGTCCTGTCGTGTAATGTAGTGTACAATATTTCTATGAGTCAAGTATTACTGCGTCCACTATTTTCAATATTACGATGCATTTTACGTTAAGTGGAAATAAAACAAGGGGAAAAAACTTTCATCACGAAATTGATAGGAGTCTCTTTCGCAACAAAGCCAATTCTGAAATGCTTCAGATCAAGAAGCAGGAAATTTGTATGTAACTTTCTAGCAAAACCACAGGCACTTCACACACACACACACACACACACACACACACACACACATACACACACACACACACACACACACACATACACACACACACATACACACACACAACACACACACACACACACACACACACACACACACACACACACACCACACACACCACGCACGCACACACACATACACACAGAGATTATATATATATATATATATATATATAATAATATAATAATATATGCATGCACGCACGCACACACACGTACACACACATGTACATGCGCGCGAACACGTACACACACATACATGCACGCACGCACGCACACACACACACACGCGCGCGCACACACACCATACACACGCGCGCGCACACACACACTGTCTAGCTCTAATCTCATTCTGTGTGTGTGTGTGTGTGTGTGTGTGTGTGTGTGTGTGTGTGTGTGTGTGTGTGTGTGTGTTGTGTGTGTGTGTGTGTACATGCGCGCGCGTGTACACGCCCGCTTCCGCGCGCGCGCAACGACATAAAAAGAAACAAGAAACAAAATAACCCGCGGTGTACTGGCGCTTACATAACCGAGCAGTGCTAGATAATTGGAATTACTCTTAACTTAATAAACATCCCGTTTCGTTCGCATCAAGCATAATTAATGCAGCTCCAGTTTTGCTATCTGTAGACAGGGTGGAAAGAAGGAAGAGAACAGAAAGGCCGAAGCGGATGAGAAGAAGGAGGAGGAGGAGGAGAGGGAAGGACATGGAAGAGGATCTAGAAGAGAAAAAAACCCAAGAAGATCACGGAAGAGGTGAAAAATAAGAATAAGAAAGAGGAGGGGGAAAAAAGAAG
>CM060322.1:6547710-6555210 GCA_030674155.1 Stramonita haemastoma
GGGGGGGGGGGGGAGTCGAACTTCGGTGGTTTTGATGCTTTTTTGTTTAGTTGTTTTTTTTTAGTTTTTTTTGAAAGTTTGCTTTTTTTAAAAGTCATGGATCCCCGAGCCCTATATGTGTTTGTATGCCTGTAACTGTGTATGGTTATTTATCGTGCGAAGGTGGCATATTGTTGTGTGCATGTTAGTGTCGCGTGCGCCCAAATGAGGGGGAGAGAGAAAAGGGGGGAGAGAGAGAAGAGAGAGAGAGAGAGAGAGAGGGGGAAAGAGAGGAGAGAGAGGAGAGAGAGAGGAAAGAGAGAGGGGGAAAAGAGAGGGGGAGAGGAAAAGAGGAAGAGAGAGAGAGGAAAAGGGGAGGGCAGGGCAGAGAGAGACAGGCCAAATAGACAGCAGAAAAAAGCTATTTTCCCCTTGTTTAAAACACTTCACCATAATGTTTAGGAACCCCCACACAATTTTTCCCTTGGACAAAAATGCCCAATTTGCGATGGTAAAAGAAGTGCAGTTTTTTCGACAGAATAAGCCTTTACCAGGGACTATGAAAATAATACGATCATGTTTCCAAATAGATAGATATGAAGAAATGTCAGCAACCAGCCACCAGACCAATGCAGCTATTCCTACTCGTTAGTAGCGCTCTTAACAGTTCTCGGTAATCCTACACACACAACACACACACACACACACACACACACACACCACACACACACACACACACACACTCACACACACAAACACACACACACACACATACACAACAACACAAAGAGTAGTGGGGAGAGAAGAGAGGGGGGGGGAGAGAGAGAGAGACAGACAGAAAAGAGAGACAGAGAGAGAGTTAGATATAGATAGATGGATAAATAGGGACGTAGAACTGTAAAAGCACATCGAAAGTCTGGTCTAACATTATCAGGAATATCCTCTATATGATGTTCATATGTGTTTGTGTATTGAGTGTGTGTCTGTCTCTGTTCCCACTCTATGCTGAAACGATCGTCATCATCACCATCATCATCATCAAATCAATATCCCACCAACATCAATGACATCATTATCATCCTATCAGTATCGGTATCGTCCTTATCTCCGTCATCACAGTCACCCATGGCAGCAGCGGTGGCAGGTGCTTTGTCAGCAGCCACAAGTTGTTGAAGTATAAGATGAGTCTCCGACACACAGGAGCGAGTGAGTGAGGGAAGCACACACACACACCCATACTTTGTGGTGGAAATCGATACAGCAATAAACAGACTGGGGCTGGCTGAAGTCTGACACCACCTGAAGCGGAGGGGAGAACCGCGATATTGTTTTACACTTCGCTCTTGTCAGCAACTTTATCTCAGACATCGATCTTCACTGCCAGCTATCGATCTCCTCTCTGTCTCTGTCTCTTTCTTGGTCTTCTCTCTTCTGCCGCTCTGTCTCTGGTCTGTCTGTCTGTCTGTCTGCCTGCCTGCCTGCCTGCCTGCCTGCCTGCCCCCCCCTTCCTCTCTGCCTGCCTGTCTGCCCCCCCCCCCCCCCCCCTCCTCCTCCTCTCTCTCTCTCTCTCTCTCTCTCAGTATGGATGTCTGTATAGTGTATGCATATGTCTGTTGGGGAGGGGGGGTGACTGTCTGTCAGTGAGTCTGTCTGTAGATCTTTCGGTTGAGACAATGAACTTAGATCCCGTGTGCAGCACATTCAGTGAACGTAAAAGAACCCACAGCAACAAGAAAGTTGTCCCCGGCACAATTTCGTAAAAAAGCTACTCTTGTAGGGAACTACAAACACATGGAGACAACAAATCCAAAATTTTTTTATGTAAATGATACAATGCAATGCAATTCAATAAAATGCAATGCAATACAATGCAATACAACACAATACAATACAATACAATACAATACAATCCCCTTTTCTTTCCATCACTCTTCCCTTGCCATACCTATACAATCATCACTTTGACTTATCTGAAGCTATGCAAAAGCAGTAGTTCCATTCTTATTGATGCACAAAAGCAGTAGTTCCATTTTTATTGATGTACAAAAGTAGTAGTCCCATTCTTATTGCTGTACAAAAAAGCAATAATCCCATTCTTATTGATGTACAAGAGCAGCAATCTCATTCTCATTGAACTAAAGACATTCCATGCATTTAGACTGCGCCAGAATGCAGTTAAGAGCAATTCGGAATAGCAATGCACAGTACAGTGTAGTGTGGACTGTGACGGCGTGAGTCATAGTAAAGAAAAAAGATCTGTAGTGTAGTGTAGTGTATGTAGTGTAGTGTAGTGTAGTGTAGTGTAGTGTAGTGTAGTGTAGTGTAGTGTTGTGTTGTGTTGTGTGTTGTGTTGTGTTGTGTAGCGTAGTGTAGTGCAGTGTAGTGTAGTGTAGTGTAGCGTAGCGTAGCGTAGTGTTGTGTCGTGTCGTGTAGCGTTGCGTCGCGTCGCGTCGTGTCCTGTCGTGTAATGTAGTGTACAATATTTCTATGAGTCAAGTATTACTGCGTCCACTATTTTCAATATTACGATGCATTTTACGTTAAGTGGAAATAAAACAAGGGGAAAAACTTTCATCACAAATTGAAAGGAGTCTCTTTCGCAACAAAGCCAATTCTGAAATGCTTCAGATCAGAGAAGCAGGCAATTTGTATGTAACTTTCTAGCAAAACCACAGGCAATTCACACACACACACACACACACACACACACACACACACATACACACACACACACACACACACACACACACACACACACACACATACATACACACACACACACACACACACACACACACACACACACACACACACACAACACACACACACACCACACACACGCACGCACCACACACATACACCAGAGTTTTTATATATATATATATATATATATATATATATATATATATTATATATGCATGCACGCACGCACACACACGTACACACACATGTACATGCGCGCGAACACGTACATACACATACATGCACGCACGCACGCACACACACACACACACGCGCGCGCACACACACACACACACGCGCGCGCACACACACACTGTCTAGCTCTATCTCATTCTGTGTGTGTGTGTGTGTGTGTGTGTGTGTGTGTGTGTGTGTGTGTGTGTGTGTGTGTGTGTGTGTGTGTGTGTGTACATGCGCGCGCGTGTACACGCCCGCTTCCGCGCGCGCGCAACGACATAAAAGAAACAAGAAACAAAATAACCCGCGGTGTACTGGCGCTTACATAACCGAGCAGTGCTAGATAATTGGATTACTCTTAACTTAATAAACATCCCGTTTCGTTCGCATCAAGCATAATTAATGCAGCTCCAGTTTTGCTATCTGTAGACAGGGTGGAAAGAAGGAGAGAACAGAAAGGCCGAAGCGGATGAGAAGAAGGAGGAGGAGGAGGAGAGGAAGGACATGGAAGAGGATCTAGAAGATGAAAAAACCCAAGAAGATCACGGAAGAGGTGAAAAATAAGAATAAGAAAGAGGAGGAGGAAAAAAAGAAGATAAAGGAGAAGTGGATAAGAAAGAGAATGATTGTTAAGAAAGAGGAAGAAAAGAAGCTAAAACAAACAAACAAACAAACAAAACAAAAACGAAAAATAGAATAAAGGAGGAAAACAAGAAAAAGAAACAGAAGAACGAGCAACAACAAGAGAAGTAACAACTACAATAATTAAGAAAGAGGAGAGGGAAATACAATAGCAAGAAAAAACTTAAACGACTGGAAGAAAGAAGAAGAAGAAGAAGAAGAAGAAGAAGAAGAAGAAGAAGAAAGAAGAAGAAGAAGAAGAAGAAGAACAACAACAACAACAACAACAACAACAACAATAACAATAACAACAACAAAAGAACAACATCACGACAAAAACAATCAAGAACAAGAAGGGGAACATCAACAACAACAAGGTGGAGGAGGAGGAGGGGGGAGAACAAGAACAAGAACAACCATAACAACAACCACAACAACAAACACAACAACAAGAAGGAGGCCACATACAATGAAGACAACTTCCTAGGAAAACATTTGTTCAAACTTCACCGACTTCTTATCCATTGCTCGGTTCATGAAAAATTCACCAATTCCGTCCAACGAAGATACCTACGAATAGTTACAAACATTCTAAATACAGACTCCCTCAGTGGTGTATGAATGCTCATGCATCCTTTCTTTTTACTTCAGTGGAGCAGACCCCAACGTGTATACTATACAGGACTGTACACTTGATGCTGATGGCACCAAGGATAGTGGGCGCGGATTCGTGTCACCGTTGAGGAGTTGGTTTATGGGGGACAGGACGGGTTGTTGGCTTTTGTTTATATCTGGAGTTATTCGTCCTACTCAATTCCCTCCCATTTACCCCTTTAACAAATCTTTAAGAAGAGGTCCTGTGTGCGAATGCATGCGTAACATTTCGTTTACCTGTTAAACTGTATTTATTTCTTTTAAAACAAAGTTTAACAGGTACACGAAATGTTTATCCATTTTTCCATCTGTCCCTTTTTCCGAGACCGTAGAGTCTGCTACATTCTCTCCGGAAAAATGGATGACATGAACATACCCAGCATGCATCTGCAGCTCGGAGAGGAGAGGGTCCACCAGGTTCAACTTGCCCAAGATAAACCGTGTGCTGTGTCCTTAAGTGGCTTTCGTGTCGCTAACTGGATTATGGCCTTCAATTGCGCGAACATTGTCTAAAACGCAGATGAAAATTGTTTTTACTGCTTAGCTCATCATTTTCTAGCAACACACATTTTTAAAAAAAAACCACAGATCCAAAATATTGGCAAAATAAAGAAAATACATAAAATCTCAGCTGAGACTGCGACCATATTAAAATGAATACTTCCCAACCTTCCCGGGAATATCTGTTGTTTTACCCGATTTGCACACTCACTAAGACTACAGGAATCGTTAGATACGGAATCGTTTGTCTTGCGATTTGCAGTCTGTATTGGGAGCCTACCTGGTGAAGACAAGGTAAAGGTAAGTTTCCACAGAAAGCTTCAGGATCCAGGTAGGGTTCTTATCTCCGTTCAGCATGTTCACTGTACGACAAATGCCCCTTTAGGACACAAGTGTTGGGAAATATACGTGCGGTCCACTAGTGACTTCGCGAGGAGTTAAGGATCATGTCAGTTAATGCATTTAGTGATGGTGGTACCTTTTATTGGGAACAGCGGGGGGGGGGGGGGGGGGGGGGGGGGGGGGGGGGGGGGGGGGCAAGGGAGAAAGGCGAGGTGGTGACATTGGTGACTCTACTTTCAGGTCACTGTACTTTATCCGCATAGTTATGCAATCGGACAGCCATGATATGACTGAACGACAATTGTATTTTGCGGAGATTATGCAATTATGACATCTTTCATTCTCTTTGTATCCCCTCCTCCCACACTCATATCTATACATCTTTAGCATCCCCCCCCCACACACACACACACTTAGTTGCGCACACAATGTGTGCGCATAAACAGTACAGAAAAAAATCAACTGTGCGTTAAACTATCGTATTATTATTGTTTAGTTGTTGCTGTTCGTCATTATCATCCTCATCATCGTCGTTACTTCTACTGTTGTTACAGTAGGTTATAGTGACAGGACGGAGGTAGATTAACGTCAAGCATTGGCCCTACAAAAAAATAGAAAGGAAACCAGGAATATACTACAACCCAGCACTAATAGTACAACCCAGCACTGCTAACAATAAACTATATTAGCGCAACATGAAAACAATCCGCCACAATGCAATTTTTAATAAAAGAGCACGTAGTGCGAATGCAATGCAACACACAAGAAACACCCAAACTCATTACACGCTATATATAATGCACTGAAACCCAATACTATTGAATTGTCTGCCATGTAACACAGTCCGACGTTACAAAACATTACAACGCTAGGAAGGGACCATCCAAGTCCGCCCAGTGATGACCTTTTAAAGATTCTGCATGACCTTCTAAGATTCCTGGGTGAACGTCTTCTGAATACGAGATCTCCCTCCCTCCCCCTTTCTCAAATACCCCCCCTGCCTTCTTCTCTCTTTTCCCTTAACCGCCCACTCCTCCTCTGTCCACGCTTCCTTTTCCAGAATCAATACAGAAGAGCTAGGGAGACTATAGGGTTAGCGTTTTCTGCCTTCCCAGACACAGAAGAGGCCCTTGCTGACGCTAAGCCAGCTAGCTACCCGTGCGTGTATTTGCAGCTAAAGTCAAATGAAATATAGAGCGAGCGAAAACAACAAGGTCTGCATGTAACTTTTCTTTCTTTCTTTCTTTCTTTGTTTGTTTGTTTCTTTCTTTCTTTCTTTCTTTCTTTCGTTCTTTTCTTCTTTTTTTTCTCCTTGCAGCATCGTGTGGCTCTGCGTAAGAAATGATTGTTGTTTCGAGCGTTGTGTTGTTCACAACATGGCCCACGAAAACATTTGCTGAAAGAGTGTGACGAAACGCAGAGATAACCTGCAGATTCTCAATTAAGTTTAAAAGCATTAAAATTTCAAGTTGTGCAAAAGAGATGGCCTGCATCAAAACGATCTATAGCATGTCAATGACGATACCCTATAAAAAAATTTAAAAAATCCTTTTCTTCCCACCATGGTTATGTCTCCAGCCGAATGCAGGAACCGCGCGTTTTCGTTGGATAAAACCTTTGCATGTTGAGACCACAATCAATATATCTCAGCTCACTCTTTCTTGATGAAATCTGGTGGTCTTTTTGTACTCTGTTGTGTTATGATAATTATACAGATTTGTGTAATCATATCACGGTAAGCTGCATTACACTTTCTATGTTGGGTTATTGTGCTCTGTTGTACTTTGTCGTATTATGCCATGCTGCATTGAATCTTACAACCTTTTCAGTGCTTTTATAAGACTTTTGCCTTTACGCTTATATGCACCAAAAGTGCCAAAAGATCAGGAAAAAGTCTTTACCATCAAAACAGGAAGTTTTTTTACTTTAACTGTAGATTAGGATTTCCAATACGCAAAGTAAGAAATCTTTGTGAAGTGTCTACGAACGGTAATATTCAATCATATTCCAAAAGTCCGTGTTCTGATGTTAAACTATAACTCCACCCTCCATCCTCAACACCCACTCCCCCCTTCCCCGCAAAGCGCTATCAATAATGATTATAAAAAAAAAAGTATGGTATCGAGGGGGAGGCGGGAGGAAGTTGGTGCGTTATACAGAGCTATGTTGCACTTTGTCGTGCTGTGTTGTGCTGTGCTGTATTTTTTCATGATAAGTTGCATGTGTTTTATTATAATATACTGGAATAGTCCTGTGCTGTGCTGTAGTGCTGTCTTGTACAGCTATGTGCTGTACCCTGCTGCTATGCAGCACTCTGCTGCTATGTGCTGTGCTGTGCCGCGCAGCACTTTGCTGCTATGTGCTGTGCTGTACCATGATGCCTAGCGGTACTTTTCTACGTGCTGTGCTGTGCGGTACCGTGCTGCTGTGCAGTACTTTGCTGCTATGTGCTGTGCTGTGCTGTCCTGTACTGCACTATGCAGA
>CM060322.1:6560210-6562768 GCA_030674155.1 Stramonita haemastoma
CTGATGGATATTTGAAGAATGAAAAGACGTTGCATTGCCCCAAAGCTGTTGGATGGCAAACACAGAAGGATGAGCCCAAAATTTTAAAAGTAATGGAACACTTGTAGGTTTAAGTTGGGAGAATGGAGAGAGTGGTTGGGTAAAAAAATGCCAGCCTGGGTAGAAACAGTGACTGAGAACAGATTCCGCGCATGTGAAAATTCTGTGACAATGATGAAATGATGTAGAGTTATAAACTATGCGCGGGAAAAAGTCATTCTTGACAAGGAAAGTTAAGACAACTGTTTTATGAAGAGAGGGAAGACAAGATATGTAATAGTAGCTTCATGGATTATGGCTTACATGTTTGCTTTTACCTTTCTGTTACGAACTGAAAATATTTCAAGAACTGAAAAAAAGAAACACACGCAATCTGAGCATTTATAACTTTATTTCTAAGAACAATAGAGTGCACCATTCAAGTTTTGAATTTCAACTTTTATTTCTAAGAATGAAATACTTTTCTCTTCACGTTGAAATCAAATTGATAAAAAAAATTAGATGAACTGTTTGGTTTATTATGAAACATCTTGATGATGCGGACGTTTTAAACTGCTTTTTGATGTTGCACCATAACAGTTGACAAAAAAACACCACCAACCAATGCTTATGGAGAGAGAGGAGAGAGAGAGAGAGAGAGAGGGGAGAAGAGAGGAGAGAGGAGAGAGAGAATTGAGAGAGAGAGTAGAGAGAGAGAGAGGAGACAGACAGACAGACAGACAGAAGAGACAGAGAGAGAGACAGAGTGTTCCTCCCACACAGCTGCAACTGCAAAAAAAACCACAATCAGCACACCGCCAACTTTATCATCATAACCACCGCTACTGCAGCAATTACTTGCACTGCCATTGACACCCTTTTCCCCTTCTGTTATTATTGCTGGTGTTATCAGCAGCAGCAACGGTTGTCGTTTTTAATTGTGATGGAAAGGAAAATGGAGAGGAAAGAGAGGAAAATGGGCAGGAGGATGAGGAATAATTTGAGGAAGAAAAACGGCTAGGAGGAGAGTCAACTAGCAACGAAATTATGAAAGGAACGTTAGCATTACAATAACAGCAATATTATACATATAATGGCGAAAGCAAGAGTAGAGAAATGACATCAGCCGGTATGATTACAGGTCTCAAAAGAAAACTTGATATAACTCTGCCAAAAAAAAAAAAAGGAATGCCAAAAAAAATGAAAAAAAGCAGTAAAAAGGGGAAAAGTAGGAAAACTGAAATCCAACTCCAAGACTCGGAAATGGGGTGAAAAGAGGTGTGAAGAAAGGAACAGTAGACAGAGGAACGCAGCCATCATCCCGCTATGATCCCTTCTCCTGCCCCAGTCTGTTCTTCCTTTTCACCGGCACAAACATCTCTCTTTCACTTGGAGTGCGGTATTCTCTGACAGAGGAGATGTTAGGAGAGGGATGGGTGGTGGGGAGAGATAGATAGAGAGATAGGTAGATAAGTAGGAGAGAGAGAGAGAGAGAGAGGAGAGGGGAGAGAGAAGAGGAGAGAGAGAAGAGGAGAGAAGAGAGAGAGAGAGAATCTTTCTTTCACTTTTCAGTGCATGTCATTTTGGTAGAAGAGACGTTAGGGGATGGGTGGGGGAGGGGAGAGAGAGAGAGAGAGGGGAGAGAGAGAAAAGAGGAGAGAGAGGAGAGAGAGAGAGAGAAGGAGAAGAGAGAGAGAGAGAGAGAAGACAGAAGAAGACAGCAGACAGACAGACAGACAGACAGAAAACAGACAGAAAAGACAGAAAGACAACAGACAGAAGATAGATAGATGATAGATAGATAGAATCTTCTTTCATTTTGCCCGTGCATGTACTCTTTGACAGAAGAAGACGTTAGGGGATGGGAAAGGGAGGGATAGATGGAGAGATGGAGAGTAGATAGATAGATAGATAAAATAGATAAAATAGAGGAGAGAGAGGGAGAAGGGAGAGGGGGGGAGAGAGAGAGAGAGAGGAGAGAGAGAGAAGAGGAGAGAGAGAGAGAGAGAGGGGGAGAGAGGAGGAGATGGAGAGAGAGAGAGATTTTTATTTATTTTATTTTATTTTATTCTGTTATATCGAGGATAATGTAATAAGCATCATGTGCTTTTTTACATCCAGTCTCCGTGTGTTGCAGTTTTGCAAATCTTGTATCTGTTCCCACTGGCAACAATGGCCTCCTTAAGAAAAGGGAAACAGGATTTAACATGTGTGCAAGATGTTCTGCGTGGGGTTCGCCGTCGATAGATAGATAGATACATAGAGGAGAGGGAGAGAGAGAGAGAGAGGAGAGAGAGAGAGAGGAGAGAGAGGAGAGAGAGAGAGAGAGAGGAGAGAGGGGGAAAAGAGAGAGAGGGGAGGGGAGAGAGAGAGAGAGAGAGAGAGGAGGGGGAAAGGGAATTTTAAAAAGGAGAGAAAAAAGAGTGGCGGGGTGAGAAGTGAAAAAATTTCAATTTAAAGAAAGATATTAAAAAAAAACGAAGTTTTTACAGAAATACAGATAAATTTTTCTTTTCTTTGCCTTTTTCGTGTGTGGGTTG
>CM060322.1:6572868-6587868 GCA_030674155.1 Stramonita haemastoma
CTCTCTCTCTCTCTCTCTCTCTCTCTCTCTCTCTCTCTCCCTCCCTCCTCCCTCCCTCCCACACCCACCCACCCCCTAACGTCTCTTCTGTCAGAGAATACACGCACTGCCAAGTGAAAGAGAGATGGTGTACCGATGTAATGGAAGAACAGACTGGTGGCAGGAGAAGGGATCATAGCGGGATGATGCCTGCGTTTCCTCTGTCTACAGTTCCTTTTTTCACACCTCATTTTCACCCCATTTCACGAGTCTTGGAGTTGGATTTCGGTTTTCCACACTTCTCTGTTTTTCTCCTGCGTTTTTATTGAGCCTCTCTTTTTTTTTAGGAAAGGTTTAAGTTTTCTTCCAGAGTTTTAATCAAAAGTGTCGATGTCATTTCCCACCTCTTGTCATTGTCTGTATTATGTATGATTGCTGTCGTTACGTTGCTGACATACTTTTTGTTGATACTGCCTCTCCTCTCTCCTCATTTTCATCATCATCTCTTCTATTATATCTTCTAATCATTTAGTTCTCTTGTTAACAAAAATCATAACTACAATGCCAGTGCCTCTGATGAAACAGTGACTGTATTGACAGAGGTGCAGTTCACTTATTGCACGGCAGAGAGTGGTGGCGGCATTGCCAACTATAGTGTACTGGTTATGATTTGGCAGTCATTGCAGCTGTAGTGGTAGTGCTGTTCTGATAATGATTATAAACCTCTCTCTCTCACTCACTCACTCACTCACACACACACACACACATAGACGCGCGTGCGTGTGTGCGCACACACGCACACACACTCACACACATTCACATACACGCGCGCGCGTGCGCGCGCTCACGCACACACACACACACACACACACACACACACACACACACACACACACACACACACACACACACAGTGATTTAGTGCTAACATTGCTCTTGCTGTCTCGTTCTGTAATATCACTGAACATTGTGAAAGTATTCATTCATAAGATGCGTTATAACCATGTCAAAATAGCCCCAGTCATTAATTCATCAACTTTAAACATTAATGTAAAGCAAATTAATTACGGTATTCCAGATATAAAAGTCAAAATCCCAAACTTCTTAAATATTGCACTACTGTCACTGTCTGCTCAATATGCTTATGCTTCTTTTCGTGGTTACTGAACTATTTCAAATCCTTCAAAACAGAGCTAGAAGTCAAAACATCTGATGCTAAAATCCAACAAAACTCCACATTTTCCACTTTTCTCCCTTCTTCACAAAGCAATTACATTAGCTTCTCTTGTCGAGAACTCTCCTTTCCTGTGCGTTTTTACGTGTCCCTTTGTCGATTCATCACTGTCAGAGAGTTTTTCACATCATCCAGTCTGCTGTTTGTCCTTTCTCTCATCCAGTCTGGCTATTTCAACGCCCCCTCTGCCTCCCCCTCCTATCTTACCCTTGCAAAGTTTCTCATCTCCTCCTCCCCCCCCCTCCCCTCCTCTCTTCCCTTCTGCGTTTGACCTCAGACGGCTTTGGGCAATGCAAAGTTCTGTTTTGTCCTCCACAGTCTCCTCTGTTTGTCTGTCTGTCTGTCTGTCTGTCTGCCTTTCTGTGTGTCTGTCGGTCTGTCTGTGTCTGCGTCTATATGTCTGTCTGACTATTTCTAAGGTATAGTGCGCGTGCGCGCTCACCCCCCCCCCCCCCCCCTACCCACCCCCCACCCCCCCCACATATATTTTACAAATACACACACACACACACACACACACACACACACACACACACACAACACACACACACACACACACACACACCACCCTGGAGTTAATATCAGTGCTGACTCCGCTCTCCACAAAAATCCTTCGGATGAGACTACACCCAGGCCCCGTGTGAGAACGTACGCAGAACATCTTGCGCAAACGTTAAATCCTGTTCTGCTTTTCGTAAGAGTAGGCCATTGAGTGCTTGTGGGAACAGATGACAAGATTTACAAAACTGCATGCACACGGGGACTGGATGTAAAACAGCACATGCGTGCTTATTCCATTATCCTTTATATAAAAAAAGAACAGAATAAAACACACACGCACGCACACACACACATATAGACACACACACACATATAGACACACACACACACGCACGCACGCACGCACACACACACACACACACACACACACACCACACACGCACGCACGCACGCACGCACACACACACACACACACACCACACACACACACACACACACACACACCACACACACACACGTATTGTTTTGAAGGGTTTTATTTATTGGTTTGTCGATGTCTCCCCCATACCCTATTCTTTAGATTTCTCTTGCCAAGATCCTGAATGTTGTCTGCGGTTTGTTTTTTCCTCACAGATTTCAGCACAAAAAACAAAATGAATCTAATTCATGCTTTGAGGCACATGCACCATGTTCAGTGTATTGAACGGTTCAGCCCTTGTGCTACCTTTCCTTAGAAAATCAAAGTGGTTGAGAGAAGTGACAATAATAATCTGTATGATTGCATGGTATTCTGAGATTGAATACTCTGTGAGCGCTACCTTCAACACCAGCAAGACCTCTTCCACGCATTTATTGATTTTAAGACGGCATTTGACAGGGTGTGGCATGCAGCTTTGTGGGCAAACATGAATTTGTACAATATCAATGCAAACCTGATCAGAGTCATCAAAGAGCTTTAAAACAAGGCCACCAGTGCAGTGTATTATAACAGTCGGAGTAAGGCAGGGCTGTCTACTCTCACCAACTCTTTTCAACATCTTCCTTGAAAGAGTCATGCATTGGAACATCATGAAGGATAAGTCAGCATTGATGGCAGAAGCATAGCAATCAACCACTTCGCAAATGACACTGACAGACTAGCAGGATCAGAACAAGGGCTTGCCAGCCTAACAGAACACCTGAATAAGGCCTCCAAAAGAGACTGCTGTTATTACGTGGGCATTCTGGTGCGTGTATGGGTATTTGTGATTTTGTTTGAGTGAGTCAATGCTTAGCTGACGTATTTCTGATTTCTGAGGGCTTTTATTGTGATGGTCCAAGCCAGAAGTATTGTGCAGGATTGCACAGACAATAACAGCACTGTCAGAACTGAATACCATCTGGAAAGATAAAAATACCTCACTCAACTCCATGATCAGACTAATGCGCTCCCTTGTCATATTCATATTCCTGTATGCATGTGAATCGTGGACCCTGATTGTGGATGTGGAGAGAGGAGTACAGAGGGTTTGAGATGAGATAGCTCCAGAGACTCTTTGGCATCTCCTACAAAGACTACGTAAGTAATGAAGACGTGCATAACAGAATCCAGCAAACTATTGGGCCCTACAAAAACCTTCTATCAATCGAAAAGAAGCGTAAACTTAAATGGTATGGGCATATCACAAGATCCAAAGGACTTGCAAAAACAATACTGCAAGGCAATGTCCCAGGAGGAAGAAAAAGAGGCAAACCAAGGAAGAGATGGGAGGACAACATCAGCGAATGGACAGGCCTAGAACTCAACAAAACTCTGTGAAAGGCAGAACAGAGAGAGGAATAGAGGGAACTGGTTGTCAAGTCTTCGGGGGTACTCCCAAAGTCGCTAAACTAAGGGATGGATAGATAGATAGATAGATAGATAGATAGATAGATAGATAGATAGATAGATAGATAGATAGATACATAGATACATAGATACATAGATACATAGATAAACAGACAGACAGACAGACAGACAGACAGACAGACAGACGACAGACAGACAGATAGACAGATAGATCGATCGATCAATCGATCGATCCATAGATAGATAGATAGATAGATAGATAGATAGATAGATAGATAGATAGATAGATAGATAGATAGATAGATAGATAGATAGATGGATAGATGATTGTATGGTGTGTGTGTATGTGTGTGTGTGTGTGTGTGTGTGTGTGTGTGTGTTGTGTGTGTGTGTGTGTGTGTGTGTGTGTGTGTGTGTGTGTGTGTGTGTGTGTGTGTAAGCACAAAAAACTGCAACGTCACACATGCATGTGAACAGGCTTGCGTGCTCTGGTATGTGTTTGTATGCGTGTGTTACATACCTGCAGGCAATCTTATTTATTTGTTTATTTATGTATTTATCTATTTATTCATTCATTCATTTTTTAAATTCTTTTATATCGAGAATAATTGAATAAGCAGTCACGTGCTATTTTCATTCAGTCCCCGTGTGTATGCAGTTTTGTAAATATTGTCATCTGATCCCGCTTATGCATGCGTAAATCGTATGTGCGTTAATATGTGTGTGTTTGAATGTTTGTGTATGTGTGTATTAATGTGTGCGTATTAATATGTGTGTGCGATTGTGTGTATATTAATGTGTGTGTGATTGTGTCCGTGTGTGTGTGCTCACGCACGCGCGCGCGCCAGCACCTGTTTGTATCTGCATGCACGTGTGCATGAAGTATGTGCGTATCTGTATGTATTGGTCTGCTGTGTGACCATTTTCATTCATCATAATGTAACACCACTTCTACCTGACTACCTTTCTTTTTTCATATTGTAATTCACTATAACTTCCGTTTACAAAAGAATGTAGATATCCTTATCACTAGTGTTTACAAACTTCGCTTTGGAAGAACATGATGAAGGAATCCTAAATTAACAAAGTTGTGTTCCATTAAACAGATGAATGGCGAAAACAACCCCTAGTCTCAGGAAAAACAACAGAGGAAGAAAGAAAGAAAGAAAGAAAAGAAAGAAAGAAGAAAAGAAAGAAGAAGAAAGAAAGAAAGAAAAGAAAGAAAGAAAGAAAGAAAGAAGAAAGAAAGAAAGAAAGAAAAAATTACCCTGCCTTTCTCTCCCACTTTACGGATAACAAGGGTTCCCGGTCTCTGTCTACAAGACAGCAGCACATAGTAAAGGGCGAGGGCGAAAGGGGTGGAGAGGGGTGTGGGTGAAAGTCTTGTGCATCAATGTTATGAGCTGTCAGTTCCCTCCACCCTCCGACCCCCTTTACACGTATCCTGATCAATATCTGCTTCCCCTCCCCTCCCCCCCCCCTCTCTCTCTCTCTCTCTCTCTCTCTCTCTCTCTCTCTCTCTCTCTCTCTCTCTCTCTCTCTCTCTCTTTGTTCTTTTTTCTCACTCTCTTCTTCTGTTCTGTCTCTTCTTTCTTTCCCATAAACTAGCTCATTACACACCCCTTTTATTGCACTTTCTCTCTTCTCTTCTCTTAAATTTTCTTTCTTAGCAAGTGTGCAGATTTTTTCAGTCAGGTTAGCTGCAAGAGGTGTTACGAAGCCTGTTGACAAGTTAAAAGCTGTTCACCCATCTGCTCCTTGTCCACTTCATGCACACGCGCGCGCGAGCGCGCGCGCACACACACACACACACCACACCACACACACACACACAACACACACCACACACACCACACCACACACAACACAACACACACAACACAACACACACAGCACACAGTGACACACACACACACTCACATACACAAACACACACTCACAAACACACACACACACACACACACACACACACACACACACACACACACACACACACACACACACACACACACGCACACACACACACACACACACACTGATGAATAGCACAGTACTCTTAGAATGTCACAATACAAAGTAACCACACGTTACAAAAAGCGCCTGTCATTAACATTGATTAGAACAAAAGTCTAAATGGCTCCTTGCGAGTATTTTATACTATCGGTTTCAACAAAAACCTCCGATACTGTAATCCGAAAATGCAACATATTCCTCCTTTTCCCCTGTCTTCACGAAGCAATTACACTGGCTTCTTCGGTGGACAATTCTCTTTTCCGGTGCATTTTTATGTGTTCCCTTTTAGCTTCTTCCCTGTCAGGCGATTTTTAACATCACGCACTCTGCTGTTTGTCGTTTCTCCCATACAGGCTGGCTTGTTCATCCCCCCTCCCCCAGCTTTTCATCCCCCTTCCCCCCTCCCCCAGCTTAACCTGGCAAATCTCTCATCTCCTCGGTTCGTTCTGGCTTCCCCTCTGTGCTTGTTCTCAGAATGCTTTGAGCAATGCAAGGTCCTGTTTTGTTCTGTGAAGACTCCTCTGTATGTCAATGTCTACGTCTGTCTCTTTGACTCTCTCTGTCTCCTATCTCTCTCTGTTTCTCTATCTATGTATGTATGTATCTATCACACGCACACAAGTACAAAAACACATGCACAAATGCACGCACACACACATGCGCGCGCGCACACACACACACGCACACACTCAGTCACCCCCTCCATTCTCTCTCTATCGCTGTCTGTGTCTTTCTCATACATAGATACACAGTTACATTCAGAGACAGGCAGACAGACAGACAGACAGACAGACATATAGATAGATAGATAGATAGATAGATAGATAGATAGATAGATAGATTAGATAGATATAGATAGATAGATAGATAGATAGATAGAGATAAAAAAAAATACATAGATGGACTGACTGACAGACTGACCTACTGACAGACAGATAGACAGGCAGATAGAAGGACAGACAGACAGACAGTCAGACAGAGAGACAGACAGACAGATAGAGACACATACAGTGCCACTGTTTTTCATACATTGTTATTTTGAGGGGTTTTATTTATCAGCTGTTTCCTTTATAAGCTATTCCTGATGCTTCTATTTTTGAGATCCTGAAGAATGTCAGGCTTTTTTCTCTGAATGATTTCAGCGCTTAGAACGAAATGAATTTAATTCATGCTTTGAGGCCCATGCGCCATGTGCTGTGTATTGAACGCTTCAGCCCTTACGTCACACTTCCTTTCAAAGTCTGATCGACCAAGGAAAGCGGCAATTAATAATCTATCTGATTGCATGGTGTGTGTGTGTGTGTGTGTGTGTTGTGTGTGTGTGTGTGTGTGTGTGTGTGTGTGTGTGTGTGTGTGTGTGTGTGTGTGTGTGTGTGTGTTGCAAGCATATGTGAGGGCCTACTACACACATTGGCGTGTGCATGTGTGCATGCGTGTGTACATGGGTGCATGTTTGCATTGATATGCTTGTGATCCTGCATGTTAGTCTCTCGCTCTGTCTGTCATGGCAATATAATTATGACGGTGTATCAGACAAAATGAGTCTCTCTCTCTCTCTCTCTCTCTCTCTCTCTCTCTCTCTCTCTCTCTCTCTCTCTCTCTCTCCTCCCTCCTCCTCTCTCTCTCTCTCTCTCTCTCTCTCTCTCTCTCTCTCTCTCTCTCTCTCTCTCTCTCTCTCTCTCTCTCTCTCCAACTTTCAACGGAGTTCCACTTTTTCTCCACATTGTAATACGCTAAAAGGTATCATGTTCTTAACAAAAGTCCACACTGCCAGAAAATGATCATGAACACTCTCAATCAACAGATTTTCTTCATTGACACAGATAATGAACACAAAACCCTAATGGAAAAAAATAAGACATCTTGCCTTTCTTTCACACTTTAACGATAACACAGATTCCAGGTCTCTTGTCTACAAAACAGCGACGAAAAGAGCGGCTCCAGGATGTGTGTGTGTGTGTGGTGGTGTGTCGTGCGTGGTGTGCGCGCGCGTGCTTGCTTGTGTGTTTGTTGTGTGTTGTGTGTGTGTGTGTGTGTGTTTGTGTTTTGTGTGTGTGTGTGTGTGTGTGTGTGTGTGTGTGTGTGTGGTGTGTGTGTGTGAGGGTAGGAGGTGTTTGGTGTTTAGTGAAAGTCTTGTGCATCAATGTCATGAGCTGTCACCCCCCCCCCCCGCCCCCCCGTTTGCACACATCCTGATCAATAAACCCTCCATCTCTCTCTCTCTCTCTCTCTCTCTCTCTCTCTCTCTCTCTCTCTCTCTCTCTCTCTCTCTCTCTCTCTCTCTTTCCCTCTTTCACCACACACACACATACAACACAGACACACACACCACACACACACACACACACTCACTCACACACATACACACACCACACACCTCTTCTTTTCTGTTTTTCCCTCTAGTTTCTCTTTCTTTCTTTCTTCTCTGCCTCTTCTTTCTTTCCCACAAACCATCCTATTTACAGACCCCTTGCATTGCACTTTCTCTGTTCACACCTCCTAAATTTTCTCTTTTTTTCTGAGTGTTAAGAGCTTTTTTCAGATTAGCTGCAAATGGTGTTATGATGTCCGTTTGCAAGTTAAAGGCATTTCACTCACCTGCTCCTCGTACGCTTCATACACACACACGCACGCGCGCGCGCCCACACGCACACACACACACACACAAACATGCACGCACGAACGCACGCACACACACACAAAATTTATACGACATTTTGTACGACATAATTATTTTCTTCAGGTTTTTCTTTTCAAGTATGCATAGACATGATCTTTTAAAATATAGATGGCTTGATAAAAAAAAAATGCATTGCACTGCTTTTTCAATGTACTATCTGGAAATAAAAGTTTGACTTGACTTTGACACACGTGCGCGCGCGCGCGCGTACACACACACACACACACACACACACACACACACACACACACACACACACACACACACACACACACACACTGGTGACAGATACGTTTGGAATGTCAAACTTAAGAACAAAGCCTAGATGATGGTCCCTTCGAGTATGTATGCATTTAGTTTCAAACATACATAAATCTAGATAAGAAAGCGACACTTCCGCTGGACACCACTCTTTAAAAGCACACTGATGAGGTGAAACAAAAATTGCAATAAAAAACAACTGCGTTCAACTTCATCTTTTAATTACAACAGCTTAATTTTGCTTCTTCCTTGAAGGTTTACCAGGCTAAATACCAGCCTGATTAAATTTTAAGGAAGAAGCAAAAATTTACGCGCGCGCATGCACACACACATTCTCCCTCTTCTCTCTCTCTCTCTCTCTCTCTCTCTCTCTCTCTCTACTCTCACTCTCTCTCTCTCCTCTCACCACACACACACACACACACACACACACACACACACACACACACACACACACACACACACACACACACACACACACACACACACACGCACAATATGCACTTCCTTCTGGTAGGAGATAAAGTAGTTCCTTAAATCAGAAGATAGGACTAAAAATGGGTTCAAGCCAAAATCTATTCACTTTCTTAATCAGAATATAGACATTTTAACCCATGTATGTTTTTCTTTAAATGTGTGCATGTGTCTGTAGGGGGGGTGCATGCGTGCGTGCGTGTGTGTGTGCGTGCGTGTGTGCATGTGTGTGTGTGTGTGTGTTGTGAGAAGGGGTGGGGAGTTCGAGTCCGCGTGTAGTGCTGAGCAAAAAGGAAAGAACTGTGTTTGTGCGAGCGAGTGGGAATAAAACGTGCATGTAAAATGTCTATGTGTGTCTAAAACTGACACAATTTGTGTAGGAGGTCATGTCTTGTTTGCATCATTCATCTGTTTATGACTTGAATAGTTTGTTTTAATGTAAGTTGCTTTAAAAATGTATATGTTCTGTTTATGTTGTGACATCTATGTGCATTGTATTGTAAAACTTTACATGGGCCACTTGGAATTTTGAAATGGAAAAAAGTAGCTCTGAGTCCTGCATACTGAAATTATTTCTAAAATCACAAACTTGGATGAAGCACCCCTTTAACTGTCAGTAAAATCTTTGATCATGCCTCATTTTGTCATGCGTTTTTCTTTTTGGCTACCATTTAAATGGTTTGAAATCCTTCAATGAGAATTTGAAATCAAAACCTTTGATGCTCTTATTCGTAAAGGCAACATTTTCCTCTCTACTCCTTTCTTCACAAATAAAATGAAATACATTAGCTTCTCTTGTCGAGAATTCTTCTTTCCTGTTCGTTTTTATGGCTCCTTGTCGAGTTGACACTGACACGGAATTTTTTAAATCATCGAATCTGCTGTTTGTCAGTCTTCCCATCCAGGCTGGTTTGTTCAACCCCCCAGCTTAACCTTGCAAAGTTTTTCATCTCCTCCCCCCCCCCCCCCCCCCCCCCCTTTGCTCTTCCCTTCTGTGTTTGCTCTCAGACAGCTTCGGGCGACGCAGGGTTCTATTATGCCCTCTAAAGAGTCCCTTCCTCTGTCTGTCTGTGTATGTCTTTCTTTCTGTCTGTTTGTGTATCTCTGTGTGTGTGTGTGTGTGTGCGTGGATGTGTGTGTGATGTGTGCATGATGTGTGTATGCGTGCGCGCGCGCGAGTGTGTGTATATGTGTGTGTGTGTGTGTGGTGTGAGGAGAGAGAGTGAGAGAGAGGAGAGAGAGAGTGAGAGAGAGGAGAGAGAGAGAGAGAGAGAGAGAGAGAGAGAGAGAGGAGAGAGAGAGGAGAGAGAGAAGGGGGGGGGGGGCTGTAAAAAAAATCTGTTAAGAAGCTGACTTGTCATACACAAATCAGAAATCTGAGCCACCAAAACTGTCTGTGTTGTCGCTATGAGGACCAAGGATATGAAAGCTCTACAATCTCTCAAAAATGCAACCATCAAGTTGCAACAAGCAAAAATATTAGCAGCCTGTTTCAAGTGATTTTGATTTATGTGGGTATAATATATGTGGAAATGAATAGGGATTAGCAAAAACAGCCTTGAGAGTTTCTCCGTAAAGGAAAAATAATTTTATAAAAAGTCAACAGGCACTACTTTTGTGTCTAAAATGTGATATTGAGAATTTCTATATTTTATGACAGCAATTTGTACAGTCTATGATTCTGAACGTTTGATTTCAAACAACGATTTAACTGAATCACAACATCTTCTGCTAATTCAAATTAATGGTACTATATGACTTGCCGCTGAACTGATAAAGCTGATCAGGCACAAAGCAACGGTCTAAAAGTTAACATAATCAGTTTATTAGCAATCCGTTTTAGGCGAAGAAGATGCCAGCTTAAACGATACCCGTTTCGGTCAATATTTTAGAAAAAAAAAGATGTTATATGACTGCCTGCCCAGACCTTAAACACACTATCACCACGCCATCAAATGCATAAAGCAGTCTATCCACGCCATCAAACGCATAAAGCAGTCTATCCACACCATCGAAACGCAATTAAAGCAGTCTATCCACGCCATCAAACGCATTAAAGCAGTCTATCCACGCCATCAAACGCATAAAGCAGTCTATCCACGCCATCAAACGCATAAAGCAGTTCTATCCACGCCATCGAACGCATAAAGCAGTCTATCCACACCATCCAACGCATAAAGCAGTCTATCCACGCCATCGAACGCATAAAGCAGTCTATGACCACTATCCAGCAGTGTTTGTCAGCTGTCAACAGCATGATGTCGCTGCAACTCCTGTGAATACTGGCTCTGCAGAACCGAAAGTACTGGCTCTTCTTCTGCTGTTGCTGGGCACTACAGGAAACTGACCCTTCTACAGCCTGCCAAATTCACCCTAAAGATCTTCTGCAACAAGCTAGCACTTTGCTCAGTTAAAAGTCACTCACATAACGGACACAGATCATCTTGTTCACTGGCGTTTCAGTTAAAAACTTAAAAAGTGTCTCCTTTCAGAATGTGTATAATTTACAAGGGAATCATTCAATGAATAAAAAATATGTCTGGCTACTATCTATCTATCTATCTGTAGATTGATCTATCTATCTATTATCTATCTATCTATCTATCTATCTATCTATCTACTATCTATCTATCTATCTATTATCTATCTATCTATCTGTCTATCTATCTATCTATCTATCTATCTATCTATCTATTATCTATCTGTCTGTCTGTCTGTCTGTCTGTCTGTCTGTACCTTAGTCTGGCGACCGTGGGGGCACCCCGAAGGACTTGAAAACCAGTTTCCTTCATTCCTCTCTCTGTTCTGCCTTTCTCAAAGTTTTGTGAGTTCTAGGCCTGTCCATTCGCTGATGTTGTCCTCCCATCTCTTCCTTGTCTACCTCTTTTTCTTCCTCCTTGGACACTGCCTTGGGGTACTGTTTCTGCGAGTCTTTTTGATCTTGTGACATGCCCGTGCCATTTAAGTTTACGCTTCTTTACGATTGATAGGTTTTCGTCGGGCCCAATGGTTTGCTGGTTTCTGTTATGCACGTCTTCGTTGCTTATGTGGTCTCTGTAGGAGATGCCAAAGAATCTCTGGAAGTATTTCATCCCTACTGCCTGTACTCTTCTCTCCAAATCTGCAGTCAGGGTCCATGATTCACAGGCCTACAGGAATATGGATATGACAAGGGAGCGCATTAGTCGGCGTTGAGTGAGATATCTTTTATCTTTCCATATGGTGTTCTTTCAATATGGTGTTTAGTTTGGACAGTGCTGTTATTATCTGTGCGATCCTGCATACTCCCTCTGGCTTGCACCCCTTATCTGATACAACAGCTCCCAAGTACTTGAAGCTTTTAACTGTTTCCAGCTTCTGGTCATTGACCCTGATATCAGTGCTGATGCCCTTTGTGATATTGGTCATCAGTTTGGTCTTCTCTGCACTGATTTCCATGCCGTAGTGTTTTAGAGGCATTGATAAGAGGTTCTATTAGGCTGACAAGCTCTTTTCAGATCCTGCTAGTCTGTCAATGTCATCTGCAAAGCGAAGGTTTGGCTACAATATACCCAATTTACTGGGCTGTTTTTCATGGTAAAACATATTTGGTAAAATCTTTTACCAAATTATAATTAAATCATTAAAAAGTCTATTTTACTGGGGTGTGATTGAATGCTTAAATGTTTAAATGCTTAAAATGCTTTTAATGCTTTAAAAAACACCCAGTTTATCGGGTTTGACTGAATGAAGACGTCCAAGTTTACTGGGTGACTGACCATTTTTAACATTTAAACATATGTCCAAATGAATGTATGTCTGATGTTATTCACTGGTTAAAAGATGTCCAGTGAACAATGTAAGATATCCACTTTACCATGGTATCACTAAAACCAAAACGAAAAAGGTTTCGGTCTTTGAGGTACCATGCAGTTTTCACCAGACAAAATGAAAGTTTACAGAAGTGCTATTTCGTAGGGCACTGCCACTGGGGTTCCCAATCTCTCTATGTTCTACGATCTCTTGTAGCCTACCCAGACCACTGATCTCAGTGATGTCGGCAATGTAGGATATTGGTGGTCTGTCTCTTTTCCTCCTGCCCTTAACCTGACCTTAGTGTAGAACTGTCATATGTATGTATGTATGTATGTATGTATGTTGTATGTATGTATGTATGTATGTATGTATGTATGTATGTTGTATGTGTGTGTGTGTGTGTGTGTGTGTGTGTGTGTGTGTGTGTGTGTGTGTGTGTGTGTTGTGTGTGTGTATGTATGTATGTATGTATGTATGTATGTATATATGTATATATTACACACACACACACACACACACACACACACACACACACACATATATATATATATATATATATATATATATATATATATATATATATATATATATATATATATATATATATATATGCCCAGCAAAAAAAAAACAAAGGAAAGGTCACTGGCCGCTTTTCAGGAAGAATCTTACCCTAACCAATAAGCTTGTTGGTTGTAGCCAAGTCTTCAAAGCCTCGTGTGAGTTTTATGTATGCAGGACCATGTGCAAGTGACAGATCCAATTTGCAGGCGCTTACCTGGGGTCACGGGGAGTTACAAGGCCGCTCCAGACTGCCTGAGTTTCCCAGTGATGGGTGCCTCCCTCTGGGAGTTCTCAAGCCAGATACAGACCTTCGGCATTGTGCTCTCTGCCTACTCCGGTGTCGAGTTCCTAGCCCGGCACGTGAGGGGTGAAATGTCACAGTACATTACACTGTTCCTCGTGATATACTTCGTTTCTATGGTAAGCTAGCCATGTCTTTTTGCCGCGTCGTGCTTTCCGGGGTATTTATTTTATTTATTTATTTCTTCTTTTATATCCTGTAGGTAGGTAAGGAATAGTCTATACCCATCAAATGCACAATACTTTGGGACTCATCCTACTGAGAGCGTTCTTTGCATTAAAAACTTAATCGTTACCTTTGTTTCGAAAATGATTGAAAACTCTGCAATATAGTGGCTAAAACAGGCGGGATTTTGACACACACACACACACACACACACACACACACACACACACACACACACACACACACACACACACACACACACACACACACCATTCCAGCTGATTTTTTCTTTTTAAAAAATCGCACACGGGAAGCAAAATGTATTGAAGACAGAATACACATAATAGCAAAAAAAAAAAGCTAAACTCTAATAACAAAAGACAACACGAAATCAAATAGATATGATTAAAAAAAAAACACCTTAAACACTAAGCACTGTACAACAGCATAGTCTTTTCTTCACCATGAAACCTATTACAAGGACAATACCCTTTTCATCACAAGAAAAATCTAATGATTTATCAGCAGGAAAGGAAACATGAGAAGCAGCAAGCCACATGAACTGAGACTATTTCTCTCAACTACCGAACTCCCCGGAGTGAAAAAAGCTGTGGTAGGCAATGCAGGGTTCAGTGTAATGGCAATGGCTGATTACTGACAAGGTTGTGCTAATTGACAAACCCAGCTCCTGTTCTCGCTAAAAGAGCAGTTCTGCTTGCAGCCATGCCAGAGACGTTGACACTGCTGAAATCACATAATGATAAATATTCATCGCCCCACGTTATTCCATCAACCTGTCCTTCTGTCTTACTTCGTTGTCTGCATATTTTACATAATGTGTGGTGTGTGGGTGTGGTGAGGTGTGGTGTGGTGTGGGTGTGGTGTGGTGTGGGGTGGTGTGGTGTGGTGTGGTGTGGTGTGGTGTGGTGTGGTGTGGTGTGGTGCGGTGTGTGTGGTGTGGTGTACATAAATATACGCTGCCGTTAACAATTTTAGGGTTGGCATAAAGTGGAGTAGTGTGATGTGATGTGATGTGATGTGACGTCGACTGGTGTGGTATAGATTGGCTTGGTGTGGCATGGTATGGTATGATATGGTATGGTATGGTACGGTACGGTACGGTACGGCACGGTACAGTACGGTACGGTACGGTAGACAAAACATGGTATGAAAATAGCTTTTTGCTCACGATAAACATTAATTAATCA
>CM060322.1:6592868-6597868 GCA_030674155.1 Stramonita haemastoma
GTACTACGTATTGTTGTGTTTTACGTGCACTCTATACTGCATAGAACTATACTCTATGAGCCGTGAATGCTGTGGTATTAATTTTCAGGTCCTGCTTCCCCAGGGTGTCTATGCCAGTGGAATTTTCTTACCATCCACGCCACGGGTGCAAGGAAATCATCTCAGTGGATGCCGGACAAGCCGCACAGCCTAATGCTCCGATTAAAGTTTCGTACTTGCTGGATGTTTTCATCTATTTGTAATCTTGTGAATACCGACATGACGTTCAAAACGTTTAAACGCTTGTACCTGATCTCCTGCATGCTGTATAATCCTGAGGAGTGGGACATGCACATACCGGAAAACTAGTTGACCCCGGAGATTGTTAAAAACAACAACAAAACAATCCCCATCCCCAAAATACTGCCAACATTCGAACCCGCGACCCCCACTTCGGGATAACTAAGATCAGCAGCTCATCACATCCCACTCAGCCATCGGCTCTTAAAAGCTGCAACATCCCCAAGATCATGCCGTTGTTATGACAGCCGCGGAGCGAGAAGTGACGTGGACTAGAAAGAGGCGAGGAACAGGGGTGTTACTTAGCTGGTCATTCATCAATGCTGGAATAGGAGAACCCCTTTTCCTTCCCTACTGTCTTCATTGGGATGGTGCAGTCCCTTTCAGGTGCTTTACCATCCTACTATGCTTGTTCTATTGTACTGTGCTGTAAGGAATCGTATAACGGACTACTTCGCGATTGGCTACTTTCATAGCTCGACATTTGATTGTTGTTTCAACTGATATATCTGCTTAGAATTCGAGCTTCTCGCTGAAATGTCAACATGATTGTTTATTCTCTTTGGGTTTGTTTGGACAATACAACAAAGAACAATACATGACTATCTTGTGATTGTGCAATACAATGCAAAAGCACTTTCCGTGCATGCAAACTTCACTAGGGGTGCCAGAGTTTTTTTTTCCGAATAAAGAGAATTGGAATTTTTTAGTTGGACACAACTCCGCTTGCTCTCTCTCTCTCTCTCTCTCTCTCTCTCTCTCTCTCTCTCTCTCTCTCTCTCTCTCTCTCTCTCTCTCTCTCTGGAGGGGGGAGGGGGGGGGGGAAGACGGATAGCCTAGTGGTCAGAACATTGTGCTGGGAATGTGACGACCCGGGTTCGATTCCGGTCGAGATTTTCCTCCTGGAGTTAACATCAGTGCTGACTCCACTCTCCCCAAAAGTCCTTCGGATGAGACTTTAAACCGAGGCCCCGTGTGCGAACACACGCAGAACATCTTACGCACACGTTAAATCCTGTTCCGTTTTTCGTAAGAGTAGGCCATCGTAAGCCGGTGGGAACAGATGACATTATTTTACAAAACTGCATACACAAGGGGCTGGATGTAAAAAAGCACAAGAGTGCTTATTCCATTATCCTCGATCTAAAAGAATCAATCAATCAATCTCTCTCTCTCTCTCTCTCTCTCCTCTCTCTCTCTCTCTCTCCTCTCTCTCTCTCTCTCTCTCTCCTCTCCACCCTTCTTCACTTGGGTAATTGATTAAAATGAAAGTTCCATGGAACAAAGACAACAGAAAGCTTGTTTTTGATACAGCAATGACAGACCTACATGGACTATTAACATACTAAAAAGTAACAAAAACAGTGCAACTAAATCAAACATCCATGGTGAGTGGTGATGGTGGTGGTGATGTGTGTGTGTGTGTGTGTGTGTGTGTGTGTGTGTGTGTGTGGTGTGTGTGTGTGTGTGTGTGTGTGTGTGTGTGTGTGTGTGTGTGTCTGTGTGTGCGCGCATGTGTGTGTGCCCGTTCGCGCGCGCGCCTACGTACAATTATGTGTGAATGAATGTGCGTGAAAGTGTGCGCGCTTATAAACATGCGTTTTGCTGTTGCTGGGAAGGTTTGTTGTTATTTTATCAAGTTTGGAGGCATTGTTTTGTTCAAGTCGTTTGTTTACTCGTGTGTTTATTTGTTTTTACAGTTTATGTTTCAGTATAAAGCTCACTAGATAGCTGGGGTATTTCGCAAAAAGGTTCAATCGATATTCTTGCAAACTCCTTTGATATCAGGCAGATTGATTGCTTGCGCGTGGTCGACAAGAGAGGAACACAGGGGGGAGGGAGGGAGGGAGGGAGGGAGAGAGAGAGAGAGAGAGAGAGAGAGAGAGAGAGAGAGAGAGAGAGAGAAGAGAGAGAGAGAGAGAGAGAGAGAGAGAAGAGAGACAGAGAGACAGACAGACAGACAGACAGACAGACAGACAGACAGGACAGGAGACAGACAGACAGACAAACAGACAGACAGAGACAGAGAGACAGAGAGAGACAGACAGACAGACACAAAGGCATACTGAGAGAGAGAGAGAGAGAGAGGTGGGGGAACCAACACAACACAGCCGAGAATAGTGATAAAAGACATGTAGCATCATAGAAAGACAGGTATGCAGGCTTGTGAGAGCACGCACACACACACACACACACACACACACACACACACACACACTGCGCGCGCGCGCAGAGAGAGAGAGAGAGAGAGAGAGAGAGAGAGAGAGAGAGAGAGAGAGAAGAGAGAGAGAGAGAGAGAGAGAGAGAGAGAAGAGAGAGAGAGAGAGAGAGACGGACAGAGGCAGAGACACACACACACACATACACACATACAGACAGACAGAGGAAGGGCTGCAAAGAAGAAAAAAAAACTAGTGCCCATTTCTGCTTTCGCTTTGACAAAACAAAAAAAAGAGATCATCAATAATAGAAGCAGGCAAACTCTAGCGACCTAGTTACAGTGAAAGCAAATCGATACCACACACATGCTTTTTCTGTCCTCCCAACGTATCCTTTGCCAGCTTCAATGACTACAATACTGGAAGCGGAGGACAGTAGCAGAGTAGCCCATAAAGCACATAATCACTGTATGATGTAGACGCCAGAGGAAAAGAACACTGCGCAAATCAAACACAACACACCTTGTTTGTCTGAATGTAGGTCTTCTTCTTTGTTGTTGCTGCTGCTAGCTGTTCTCGCTGCTTCTTTGTACTTGTTTTGTTTAGTGTCTTCTTCTTTCCTTGCTTCTTTGTTTCTCTGTTCATCTTTTGCTGGAGATATGTAAACATGGATGATTTTATCTGTGGTTTTAAACCTGGGTAGAATACCGTCAATTACGAACGTGTTATTATGAACGCGTCAAAAAAATTGTGAAAAGTGTGTGTGTGTGTGTGTGTGTGTGTGTGTGTGTGTGTGTGTGTTGTGTGTGTTTGTGTGTTTGTGTGTTTGTGTGTGTGTGTGGTGTAAGTGAGTGTGTGTGTGAGTGCGTGCATGCGTGTGTGTGTTTGTTTGCGTGTGTGTGTGCGTACGTGTGTGCGTGCATGCATGCGTGCGTGCGTGCGTGCGTGTGTGTGGTCACAGAAATTTGTCTACCACATTCTAAACCAATATATGATACCTTTAGATAGCCTCTTAAAATAAGTATGACTCTTATGAGTCCTTTCAGATTCAGAAGCAATTGTTCTCTGACAAAAAAATCCAAAAAAAACTTAGACCTGTTTCCTCTTTATAATCTATTATTATAAATATCCGTTAAAAACCGAAAATGTGTAAAGAAGACTGGGAGACATAGAATGTTAATACTACTGTTTTCCGTTTGTGTACATCAACACACACACACACACACACTCACACACACACACACACACACACACACACACACACACACACACACACACATCACACACACACACACATATATATATATGTGGCAGGGCGTAATTAGATTACTTCCCTTGCGATCGGAACTGCCATTCGCAGCGACGTGGGTAAAACGTTTGGATCCACACCTGTGAATTGTGCGACGTTCTGTATCGTTGGGTGGTGGTCGAAAGCCGCTCTCTGCATGCACTTTGCCGTAGCGGTAAAATGTAGTATTTATGCAGCCTCTTTCTAGAGCCACATTCCCACTGTCTGACCGTGCTGTCGTCGCCGAAAGTTGTACAGAGTCGCGGCAGATCAAATACTGCACTCTGTTACAAAGTGGCGTCGCCGACAGGATGGAAAGAACTTAGGGCTACTGATTTGAGCGTCAAATACGCTGGTCAGTACCACTGTGCCTCGGGACGCGGCACAAAGTCAGCGGTGGTGGATGTGGCAGGGCGGTAATTAGATTACTTCCCTTGCGATCGGAACTGCCATTCGCAGCGACGTGGGTAAAACGTTTGGATCCACACCTGTGAATTGTGCGACGTTCTGTATCGTTGGGTGGTGGTCGAAAGCCGCTCTCTGCATGCACTTTGCCCGTAGCGGTAAAATGTAGTATTTATGCAGCCTCTTTCTAGAGGCCACATTCCCACTGTCTGACCGTGTTGTCGTCGCCGAGAAGTTGTACAGAGTCGCGGCAGATCAAATATCTGCACTCTGTTACATATATATATATATATTTATTTATTTATTTATTTATTTGTTTGTTTGTTTGTTTGTTTATATACGCGCGTGTGTGCGCGTGTGTATGTATGTGTCTTTGTGTGTCTTTGTGTGTGTCTTATGTCTGTCTGTGTGTGTCTCTATTATATGGATCTCTCTCTCTCTCTCTCTCTCTCTCTCTCTCCTACTTCATCAGCAATAATTCCTTGAATTAAAGGTGGGATGCTTTTTCAAGATCTCACTGTACCACCTAAATTAGTGTTTCAGTAATTAACACTGGTGATTGGTAGTGACAGTGACACAATTCTCCGAGAGAGAGAGGAAGCAGGGATGTAGTGAGAGAGAACGAGAGACAGAGCGAGTGAGATAAATAGGGGGGGGGGTAGGGTTTCTTTACTAAAGCGGTTTGCCCATTGAAAAGAGAGAAAGAGGCGATGTGGGATTGTGCAATAACAGCAGTTCCAATAGATTGCACAAACAAAATGCTGGATGAGCGTGCAGGAAGACTGATTGCTTCAACTGTGAAATAGAGACAGACAGACAGACAGACAGAGACAGACAGACAGACATGCAGACAGACATGCAGACATACA
>CM060322.1:6602868-6610368 GCA_030674155.1 Stramonita haemastoma
AGAGAGAGAGAGAGAGAGAGAGAGAGAGAGAGAGAGAGAGAGAGAGAGAGAGAGAGAGAGAGAGAGAGAGAGAGAGAGAGACGAAGGGGGGGGGGGTTGAATTATTCACATTCTCCACAAAACCAGTTCTTACAGACCAATTCGTTTAAAGAGAAACAGGTGACCCATGAGGAATAGAAATGTTTCCATTATTCAAATGCTGTCGATTAAAGTCATGTCTTCAAGTCTGGAATACCAGGCTTTCTAAAACGGAAGAACCGACTGACTACATTACACTGAACCAGAATACTAAAGACCCAGGATACACCATAAAATGTCGCATTACAGCTCAGCATAGGAAACATTAAATTAAAGATAACAAAAATTCAAATGGCACGGCAAAATATGTTTCATGAACTCAATGGGGAAGTTTAGTACGGTGTACGGTAGTGAAGTATTATGACGAATAGTACTATAAAGTAGAGAAAAGTACCAGCAATGCAGACAATACAAAATACTATGTATTTTAGTGCACCATAGGCATGGCAGAATAGAACTCTGTAGTCAAAGACAGTACAGCACTGAACAGTGCCGCAGACAGTGGGGTACAGTACAGCTCGGTACAGCACAGCACAGCACAATACAGTACAGTAAATTTCAGTTCGGCGACTGTAGTAAAGAGCAGTGCGCTGTACCCACCAACTACCGGGTTTGCAGAGCAATGCAACTCAGCACAACAGAGTGACTAAAACTACAACAACACAACACAACGATGACACATTAAAACGTGATGCAAAGCAACGCAGCACAGTGAGAGATGACACAAGGCAGACGGGGGCAAGACTCATTTCAAGTGCAAAATGGCCTCAACAAGATGAGATTGATAAAAAAAAACACAACTGAGCAACATACACATGGCCATAAATATACCCGACATTATGCACATGAGCATTTTCAAGGGTTGAAGACAACACAGATGGGGGTGGGTGTAGCCTAGTGGTTAGAGCGTTATGCTCCTGATCTGACAGCCCGGATTCGAGCCACCACCGAGGCACTGTTCAAAGGGACGCTTCCCCTAGAGTCAACATCATCACTAACTCCACCCCTCCCAAAGTCCGGAATGGAGCTCTAAATCCAAGATCCCGTGTGCGTACGCACGTACAATATCTTGCGTAGTATGTTAAAACCCGTTTCACTTTTCGGTAGAGTAAGATATTGCGTGCCGGTAGGAACATAGTTATGACCAAATTGATATTTTCAAAGTGCGCTTTGGTGTCGTGTTTCGACAACATTCCCAAGGTTGGAAGTGAATACCTTAATGGTGGGCAAAAGCAGTCGCATACGCAAAATCGCACTATTGATGAACCACAGAGCTCTAGCCGATGAACGAAAAAAACACAAAAAACAAAGAAGCTGGATCATTGAGAAGTAAGTTGATCACAAACCTTACAGAATTTAAAAAAAAAAAAGAAAGAAAGAAATCGCGAGGAAACCAAAACGATCGACCACTTAATCAACACACAGCCCTTCCTCCGCAAAGGAATGAGAAGAAAAGTGAATTTGTGCTTTTTTCCAGAAATTTGTCAACGCAAGAGCAAACAAGAACAAACGACTGAAGTTATTGAATTGAAAGATTTAACGGCACGAGAACAAGGACAAAGCAGAAGAGAGGCGGTTTACACAGCTTGACCGCATCAGAACAGAGGCGGGAAATGAGCACCACCACATTGCGTGTTGTTTATAGCCCCACCGACCACGAAGGCCATATCAGGCCTGTCACCTTAAATGAACTTCAGAAAGTCCTGTAATATTCACTTCAAGTACATAACCAACACTATCTAATTTCTTTTAATGTTTACACCATTAATCTATAAAAACAACAACAACAACGACAACAACAACAAAGCAAACAAAGTAACCCCAAACATTTAATGAAAAAGCACCTAATTTGATACGCTGTCATTGAAAGAATTTATTTTCCACAGTATTTGTTTTAACGAATCTATGATAAAAACATTTTCAAACTGATTGAGAAGTTGAAAGAGGTTACCTGCACTGGTTTTCCTCCACTACCGTTTATGCATTAGTTATTTTTTTGTATTTCTTAGGGTCAGTAGAAATAGACTGTTCTGAGGACACCGCCACTTTGCTTAATTTATTATCTCCTGGTCACAAAAATTGTAAAAAACGAAAATGATCATTGTAACGTACAAAATGATACATAGGAAAAATGCCACACGCGCAAATAGCACTTCAATATAGGCACCTGATCCCATACTAGTGTTTCCAATATCACTCACTGTCCGCCAGAACTAACCAATTCATGCAAAATGGTCTAAAAGAAAACATTTGCAAGATTTGCTAAAAAAAATAAGCGGGGGGAGGGGAGGGATCGGACAGACAGAAAACAAACAAGAGAGATCATAGAAGAGGAAGGAAAAAGAAAGAAACAAAGACAGTGTTTGAATAAGGGTAATTTCTAGTACATAATTTCTGGAAGGTATGAATACTTTTTATACTGAAAGACCCATGGCACCCTCACACGGGGGGGGGGGGGGGGGGGGGATAACGTAACAGACACCTAAAGGCATGACGGCACACCAAAAAAATACAATCTATAACTTTGAATTCTGGCCAGATAAAGCACAAAAGTGCAGAGCTAGAGAGTCTGAACAAAAACATCTGAAGAAACAAAAGAGAACACAGCGAAGCGATAGATAATGAGATTCAAAAGAAAAAGACAAAAGAACAGTGCACCATAAAGAAGAATGCATAGATTGTGTTTGAAGGTATGAATAATAACTCTCAACATGAAGAAAGTTGTTTTTACAATGAACACAAAAAATAATGTGTGCGAAAATCAACAATTTCTTAGAGAAAAAATGATTTCCTCGTCTCTGGTTTTTGTTTATTGCTTTTCCGAACGTTATCCGACCATTGCAAAGTTTGTTTTGTTTTGTTTTTCCGCTTCTCCACTAGATCTCCGTGGCTTCTCTAATGGTGAGATTTTGCGTATGTCTATATTTACCCAACATTAAGGTAGCCACATTCCGACTTGAAAATGTATTAAAATCAATCACAAAGGCAGGTTTTTTTGTTGTTTTTTTTAAATAAAAAAGAATAAAAACACACAATGCTGCTGGCACATAGCCACAGTGCTCATTACCAAAAATTACGGTTAGAAAATACAATAGCGATCATTAACCTCTCTTGATTTATCTTTAAAGAGTTAGCGGGGCACTGCACTAAAACTGTCATGCAATGTTCTTGAATTGGGTAGGCTGAACCTCGCAGAACCCATCTCTCTCCAGGTCGTAGACTCCACCCTGGGTCTGTTCGTGTCGTAGGTACCATCAGGCATTGCTGGCCTGCTCTTCTAACAGATCGGCCTAGCCTTTAAGCATGTGCGCGAAACGTTATGCTTATGCTCACCCACGGTATATTGGTTTACAGTCTCAAACAATGGAATTGCAGCAGAGTGGAATAAGAATCAGTGTAACCCCGAAGTCGGAATGCGGCCGCCTTAATAATGGACAAAAACGGTCGTATACACAAATCTCGTCATTGGTGAACCTCTGAGTGTAGCCGGGAGAGAAAAAAATGTTAGAATAATTCCAGGGGGAAAACTGAAGCGGACAGCTTAGGGTAAACTGTTTCACACACTGATAATTCACACAAAGATCATTCTACACAGAGACTGCACACAAAGAGACTTTCACGCACATTCCACACAAGGACAGTTCCACACAGACCTTCCACACGAGGGCTATTCCACAACCACTAAGGATCACCCATCCATCACAGAGACTATTCCACACAGAGACCTCGTCACACAGACTTTTCTACACACAGATAAAATTCCAGACAGAGACCACTCCGAACAGAGAAATCATTCCACACTTGACAGTTCCACACATACCAAACCAACACAGACATCCCATATCAGAGACCGACCCACACAGACACCATTCCACAAAGCGAGACAATCCATGCGAACACAAAGACTTCGCACAACAAATCTCCGCAAAGGGCCATTTCTATGACAGAGACCAATCCTGACACAGAGGACGATTACACACATGATCCTCCACATATAGTCAACCAACACAGATAAATTCCATAAGAAATGAAAAGAAAACTTGAAAAAGAGACCTTGAGTCATACATGACCCACACAAGGATTCACTCGGCACAAGGGACCTTTCTACACCTGAAGATATCCATACAGAGAATCCACACACAGTCACTTCCGATAATTTCATCCAAGATAATGCCACCGAAGAAATAAAAATCAACACTGACCGATGTTCATTACAGACGACGATGTGGATTCGGAGCTGCAAGACTGGCTCCTGTAAGATGATCCTTTGGTAACAGCTTGCTTCTGTGAATGGCACTGTAAAAAAAAACAAACAATTAGAACATCATCCGGATTACCATAAACAATTAATAACAAATACATAATAATAAATGTAAAGATCAAAAGAAAAAATGAAAACGAAGTGAAAGGACACAACAGGACAAAATGAATCAAAGACATAAAACGAAAGACAATGTTCGTGAAAAAGACGATTTAAAGCGTTAGTGATTTGGGTAGATGGAAACAGATTTAACCCAAAGCAATCAAAATTAAAGCTGGAGATAAAAAGGGGAAAGCAAAGAGAGAAACGTAGTTGAGAGATGGGGCAGGGAAGGAGACGTAAGAGCTAAGAGAAAACACACGGTAAAATCTGAGCAAGGTTCGACAACGTTGTGATTTGTTCCAAGTCCCAGGAGAGAAGAAAGAGACGAAGAAGAAGAAGAAGAAGAAGAAGAAGAAGAAGAGAAGAAAAGAACAAGACAAGAAAGAAAGAAAACAAAGAAAGAAGAAAAGAACAGAAAAAGAAGAAAGAAGAAGAAGAAGAAGAAGAAGAAGAAGAAGAAAAAAGAAGAAGAAAAGAAGAAAACAACAACAACAACAACAACAACAACAACAAAATCAACACGGGAGAAAGAGAATAAGGGAAAAGACAAAAAAGAGATGAAATAGATACACCGAAGAAAAAGAGATACAACAAATAAAAAAATGAAATATCCAAGACAAACTTAACTGCTGATAATTTCCGCAATCGAGCATAAATCAATATTGACCACAGAAAAGAAAGATCCAGGAGATAACAGATAAATACAGAGCAGACTGATAATTGAAAGCAATTGAAGGTGATTCATAGCAATGGGAATATTTGTTTTCTGATCTAGGAGTTCAGCTAAAATAAAGTCTATCGCAATGACGGAAAAAAGGCAGAAGATATAGGAAAAAGAAATCAAAGAAGTAGAAAAAGAAAGTAATGACAACAAAAGCAAATCGTGCACGAACAGTAATTATAACATAGAGAAAAGTAGCTGCAGAAGAAGAAGAAGAAGAAGAAGAAGAAGAAGAAGAAGAAGAAGAGAGATGATGATGATGATGATGAGATGATGATGATGATGATGATGATGATGAGTGATGATGATGATGATTGATGATGATGAAAAAAGAAGAGAGAAAAACAGAAAAACAACAACAAAAAGACGACGACGAAAAGGGGACGATGACGACGACGACGACGACGACGACGACGACGAAGAACGAAGAGCGAGAAGAAGAAGAAGAAGAAGAAGAAGAAGAAGAAGAAGAAGAAAGAAGAAAAGAAAAGAACAAGCAACAACAACAACAACAAACAACAACAACAACAACAAAACAAGACGAAGACAAAGAAGAAGAACAACAACAACAAGAAAAAGAAGAACCGCAATAACAACAAAACATTAACAACAGCATGGAAAACCAAACAACAACAACAACAACGTAAAGACAACAACAACACCAGGCAAAACCACAAGGAAGGAGAAGAGCCAAAACGGACGGTGATGAAGAGAGTAAAGATGCAGGAGATAAAAGAACGCCAAGACAAACTCGACATGGGGACAATGTCAACAATTCAATAAAATCCAATGGTCTCAAGGGGAACAAAGAGATGAGAAAATAACAAAAAAAAAAAAACAAAAAAAAACGGGAGACACAGGACAGAAAGAGTTAAAGTAAACTGAGAGAAACGGGAGAGTAACATGAAAATAAACTGGAAAAAGAACTGCAGAGGAAAAAGATAAATCAATAGGGAGAAACGATACAGAGAGAGGAGGAGGAGGAAAATAAACACGAAAGAACACGCTGAAAAATTGGGCAATAAATTGTGAAACAAGAAAGGCATGGGGGGGGGGGGGGGGGGCGAGGATAGTCTAGTGGTTAGAACATTGCGCTCACAATCTGACGACCCGGGTTCGAATCCCGTTAATGTGATCTTTTCCCATGGAGTTATCATCAGCGCAGACTCCATTCTCCGCAAAACTCCTTTGAATGAGACTATAAACTGAGGCCCCGTGTACGAACGCACGCAGAACATCTTGCGCATACGTTAAAACCTTTCGCTTTTCGAAAGAGTAGGTCGTTATGTACCCGTCGGAGCAGATGATAAAATTTACAAAGCCGCATACACACAAGGACTGGATGTAAAAAAAATATATATATTTAAAAGCACACGAGTGCTTATTTCATTATCCTTGCTATAAAAAGATAACTTTAAAAAAAAAAGAAGAAAAACAGCAAAGAGGATAATAAAGTGAAAGAAACAGAAGCAGAAGCATGGGAATAAACAAGAGAGAAAGAGGAGTGAAAGGAAGACCATAATAATGGAGAAACAAGGCAGAAATAACAATACATGGTGAAAAACAGAATGACAAGGAGTAGGAGAAATGAGCGGAAGTTGGACAATGAACAGGTAAAAGGCAAAAGAGGAAGAACTACAAACAGGGAGAAAACAGCAGTGGATGCATGATAATAACTAAGGAGAAAAAAAAGAGGAAGTGGGAAAATAATAGGGAGAAACAGAAAGGAGGGGGATCAATAACTAGGGAAGGAAATAAATAAATAGGGAAAAACGGAAGAACGGAAGACAATAAATAAGGACATGGGGAAAGAAAGGAGGACAATCGACAGAGAGAAACGGGAAGGAAAGGAGGACATAGAAGGAAACGGGAAGGAAAGAGACAATAGAGAAAAACGGGAAGGAAAGGAGGACAAAGAAGAAGAAACGAGAAGGAAAGGAGGACAATAGAAAGGGAAAAACGGGAAGGAAAGAGGGACAATAGAGAGAAACGGGAAGGAAGAGGACAATAGAGAGAAACGAAGGAAGGAAAAGGAGAAGAACAATAGAAGAGAGAAAACGGGAAGGAAAGGAGGACAATAGAAGAAACGGGAAGAAAGAGGAGACAAGAAGGAAACGGGAAGGAAAGGAGGACAAAGAGAGAAACGGGAAGGAAAGGAGGACAATAGAGAGAAACGGGAAGGAAAGGAGGACAATAGAAGGAAACGGGAAGGAAAGGAGGACAATGAGAGGAGAAACGGGGAAGGAAAGGAGGACAATAGAGAGAAACGGGAAGGAAAGGAGGACAATAGAGAGAAACGGGAAGGAAAGGAGGACAATAGAGAGAAACGGGAAGGAAA
>CM060322.1:6615368-6617868 GCA_030674155.1 Stramonita haemastoma
GGGGCAGAGAGAAATTTGTACGCATACATCATTATTTACAAATAAAAACATATTCATATTCTGCCTCCATCCACCTTTCTATCCACCCACTCACACACTTCATCCATCATTTCCCTCATCCATCCATCCATCCATCCATCCATACTGTAATACTTCCATCCCACACATATATATTATACACATATATGCAAAGGGAGTCTCTCATCCACTCTCAATCGTGTTATGTCTGATGGAAGGAGGCAAAACCAAATTACAACATCCTCCAAACCTCACCACCCTTGAAGTGTCCCTTCAGTCTCGCCGCTAAAACTAAACGACATTCTTTGTTAGTCCTTCATTCAGCCTGACTTTAAACCCAACCAGTCTAGACTTCAAAAGAAGCAGTGGGAGGGATGGAAGCTGAGAAAAAACATTGGGCCCCCAGATCAAGCACTGGAAAACTTCAATTTCCCATAGTCTTTGGAGATTTGGGTCTGGAAGTCTGCTTTTCGATTAGTCCTGGAACCAGTACCAACTTCTGTTGTCTCTGTACTATGCATCTCAATAAAACTTCACTCTCAAATTTGTAGGGAGGGGGTGTCTTTAATGGAGATATTACAGGATACGGACTATGTACATTCGTGGCATCACATCTTCTAAGAAATCCACACAGCAGGTACTTAGCAAATGCTTATCTAAAATCTGCCTTCTGTACCGTAACAACACTTCAAAACATCAAAGTATTCTAATATAAACTACGACACTTCCCTAACGTCAATAACTGAAAAAGTGTTTAGCCAGGCTTAGATCTGTGAGCTTAGGGAAACCTTTCACGTTTCTCATGGATGAAGACAATGCCCAAAAATTAATAGCATTTCCAAACCATAGCATAACGTAAGCTATGGTGCTTTTCGGACGTCAATATCTAGCAAAGTTTTAGACCAAATTCTTTGAGATGAGAGAACCCCCTTTTTTCTAATGACTACTACAGTTAAAAGCATACATCTGGTTTGCCAAGCTTCCAAACGCCTCAGAGTGGCGCGTGGAAGAATCGTTCAATGCCGTGATGCCTATAGCGGCATCAGTGGAGATCGATGGAAGGTCGGGTTGGCGTCAGGAAATGAAGAGGGTTTCCATGCTTCTTTGATAAATGAGTGCTTTGCTTTATAGGCTCTGGTCAGCTAACTGCCTCAGAGAGGCTGGCTTTAGGAGATGGCTGCAGTGATAGCGATTGAGCAACCCATTGTTTATGCATACACGCAAGTGGGCGCGCGGTATATCGCCACGCAACATGCACGCTCTCGCGCACACACACACGCATGCACACACACACACACTCATATATAATATATATATATATTATATATTATATATTTAATATATATATATATATTATATATATAAAATATATACATATGTGTGTGTGTGTGTGTGTGTGTGTGTTGTGTGTAGTGTGTGTTATACGCACACAAACACACACACACATACACACGCGCGCGCACACACACACACAGTACACACACACACGCACATACACGGACGCACTGAAGCATGTGCTTATGCAGAGACAGATAAATACAGAGCTTTGAAAGTTGGATTCATCACATTTTATTTACTTTGGTTTATTGAAAGAAACATTGTTTTTTCTCTCTCATTATATTTCTTTATTAATTAATTTATTCATTTATTCATATTTTTGTTTGTATACTTATTTAAACAATTTTTCTGGCTCCCTCAGAGTCATTCTCAAAAACCTACCACATCCCACTTACCAAAATTCATTCTACAAAAATTAACGGAAGGAAAAAATGAAAGTAAAATAGGAAGACAATCCAAAGTATAAAAAAAGAAAAAGAAAAAAGAAAACAAAACTGAAAACAAAAAGAAAATAGAACGCCATTATAAGAGTAAGACTTGGAACATAGCATTCAACCTTATCCAACCAGCGCAATATAACAAATGCAAGACATAGTATCTGTAATAAGCAAAATGTGAACCCCGAAACGCTGTCATTAACCATTCGTCTACAAAACTGTAACATGAACTTGGTTTGTACTTAAGCCACCCTATACAGCAATTTACACACACACGCACACACACACACACACACACACACACACACACACACACACACACACACACACACACACACACACACACACACACATTGTATGCTTCCATGGCAATAAACGATTCTGTTTCTGTTCTGTTCTGTTCTGTTCTGTTCACACAGAGTGCTATACATCGATTCATAATACACCATGCAAAACAAAACAACACAAACACACGTACAGTGGGATGGCTACCCACAAAAACGGACAGTCCAGCTGTAGTGTCAACAGATCAGTCAGGCAGGCAGCCACACACCTACCGGCTAACTAACCGACCCATCGGCCTGTGAAGTCAGTCCGCCCCATCGAAGCCGACCGCACCAAACTGACACTCGCGGTTACGCACCGTTGAGCAATCAACGAAGCAGAAAACGCAAACACACGTCATCAAAGATGAATATTTCTGCCAT
>CM060322.1:6622868-6642868 GCA_030674155.1 Stramonita haemastoma
ACACACACACACGTACACACACACGCACGCACACACACACACACATACACACACACACATCCACCCCCACCCCCACCCCCCACCCACCCCACCGCCACACACACTTTTTCCCCAACCCAACTAGTTCTTCTCCCGCCCTAAAACCCCAAATCCAAACACCCACGCAAAATTTTAGCCCCAGAACTGGAGGGGGAGACCCAGGGAGCGGGCCAGGCTGTCACGAGAAACATCGATCAGCGGCGAGTAGGTAGGTAGGGGAGCGGTGTGACTGACTGCACGTGCACAAAGGCTGATCGGGTCAGCGGACAAGCCTCTAATGACGCCGGCTGGCCCTGTCCATTAAGCCATTTACCGGATGACCACAGAGGCTTCCGGACCCTGCACCCGATCTCCGTACGCTGCCGCGGGTTCGGGGTGTGTAACATGCGCCGGGGGAATTTCCAGCACAGGCGCTAGTTTTTGAGTGTGTGTGTGTGTGTGTGGTGATGGGGGTCGGGGGGTTGTGTGTGTGTGTGTGTGTGTGGGGGGGGGGGGGGTTCTCTGTGTGTGTGTGTGTGTGTGTTGTGTGTGTGTGTGTGTGTGTGTGGTGTGTGTGTGTGTGTGTGTGTTGTGTGTGTGTGTGTGTGTGTGTGTGTGTGTGTGTGTGTGTGTGTGTGTGTGTGTGTGTGTGTGTGTGAACCATAAACCGATGTCCCGACAATATTTACAAAGCTGCATACACACGGGGTCTGCAAGTAAAATATATAACAAAGCACACGAGCGCTAATCCCATTATCCTCGAAATAAAAGAATAAATAAACGAATAAATGGTTCAAAACCGAAAACAAATGCAGAGCATTTTGTGCGGAATTCGTTTTTATTTCATTTATTTATTTCAGTTCAGTTCTTACTTCGCTCTTCTTCAGTTCTATCATATACATACATACATCTTGCACACACATCAAATCCTGTTCCGATTTTCGTAAGTGTAGGCCATTGTGTGCCGTGGGAACAGATGACAAGATTTACAAAAACTGAATACACATGGGTACTGGATGTAAAAAAAAGGCACATGAGTGCTTATTCCATTTTCCTCGATATAAAAGAATAAATAAATAACGCGTCGCGCACAGACAGACACACAGCAACAACAACCACACACAATCACCAACCAACACACAAAAGCAGGGCAAAGAAAAAAAACCCTACTCCAAACCCATGATTCTGACCACATACATTCCCGTGTCTCAAAGTAAATAGATTGCACAACCTGGCGGGCTTATCAAAATTCTTCCCACTCCGAAATCGGATGTGCCGGGCTTGACTCGTCAGGTATTTAACGGCAGCATGACGCACTTTCGCTCTTGTGCCAGAAAACGGAAGTTGCTGTCTGAGCGTTCGATGAAGAAAAAAACTTCCGGTGGATGCTGATTTTTTTTTTTGCGTTGTCGTGATCCATAAAATGCTGACATGTATAATCCTCGAACTGAATATACGCCTAATCGGAATAAGGCACTAGCATTTCTGCACACTGACTTGTACACACAGCAGATGTTGTTTTGTGCGTTCCACAGCATTAACACTATTGGGTTACCCAGAATGTGCACTCTGACTCATTTATCCCACCTGGGAATCGCTTTGAGACTGAAACTGCGCACTGAGTGAGAAGTTTACGTGTATGACTGTTTTCAAGTACCTCGCCACATAGGCAGCCATACGCCGACTTCAGAGGATTTTTCTCCTTTAAAGGAGAGTGGATGTTATGTTAAGAGCCTGTCATGGCGGAAGGCAACCTCAACACAACATTTTACACCATAACAACACTTTAGTGTAGGCCTTGGCAATTAGCTGCCATCAATAACTGAGACAGCTTTTGGCCTGGCCAACACAGCAGATTAACGCCGCTAAGATTAAAAATGAAAAAAATCGATTTTAGGAGAAATAAAATCTGAAGACGATCCATCTAACGATGTTTTTCTTATGCGTCCCTTTTTTTCATTAAGTATTTTTTGGTCTTGTTTTCTTGCAACTGTGCCATTGTCTTTCTTGCTTGTTTTTTTACGGTGTTTGTTTCCTAAATTCTTCAATCAAATCAGTGATGGCTTTGTTCAGGAACGTGGTTCAGCAAAATCGGGAAAGGTGACAGGTCTAACTTTGTCATACTTGGCATTATATTGAAAAACATTTTTGTTTCATATAAATGCATGCTTACTCCCTGTGTGTGTGTGTGTGTGTGTGTGTGTGTGTGTGTGTGTGTGTGTGTGTGTGTGTGTGTGTGTGTGTGTGTGTGTGTGTGTGTGTGTGTGTGTGTACATAATTCAATATACCACTCTTTTCAAGGAAAGCTATGAAACAGTTGCACTTTATACCACAACGTATTTTTCAGCTCTAAAGTTCATCTAAAATGCCATGCGGATATTTTTTCTTCGTCTTTACAGAAGCTATTATCGTCCCATTGACCCTATTTCAAACTCACGCGTCAACACTTTAATAGAAGAAGTAAAATTGTATGGGATAGTAGCTTCACCCATTACCCTGAAAATCATTATCACTAATGCATATTTTACCATAATGTTTTCAACGGGCAAAGTTAAAACTTTGTTACGTCACGCAGTACACAGTTAGGCTGAAAGAATGATTTTTAAATCACGTTACTTGAGGTGCATGAAAATCTGCCCCCCCCCCCCCTCTCCTCTCTCTCTCTCTCTCTCTCCTCTCTCTCTTCTCTCTCTAGTTCACGATAAAAGCGCAGTACAACAGAATGGCTCGATTAATTCAACAGGGAACTTGGCACACAAGACGTCTCTTTTCTTTATCCTTTTTCTGTATTTTTCCTGACAAGTCACGCAGACATCGCACTGACACTGTCCATGCAGTATGTCCTTCGTAAATCGAAGAGCGGAGCCCAGCCTTTTCCCGGTCCGTTTCTTTTAATTGGGTTTGCTCTTTCGCTCAGCCTGGTGTTTGCCAATTTGTTGTTGGATATTTCATTCTGTTTTGTTTGTTTCACTCGCGTGCTCGCGCGCGCTCGCACTCACACGCATACGCATACACACACACAAGCACAACACACACACACACACACACACACACACACACACACACACAGCACAACACACAACCACACAACATACACACACCACACACACCACACACACACACCACACACACACACACACACACACACACAGCGCGCACAACATAAGAATTTTCCTCTTTGATCTGCTTGCTGGTAAAAAGAAGAGGAAGATTTCAATCATTGCCCTTTTCTGAGGACAGTGGAAATGGAGGTCGTTGTTGCCATTCATTGCAAATATTCAATATGATTACAGACAGGCGTGCATGTCAACGCAAGTACTCACCACTACGTTTGTTATTAGGGATATATTTCGACCGCGCATGCAACACACCACAACACTATGCATGCATGCACATGCACACATATACACACACACACACACACACACACACACACACACACACCACACACACACACACACACACACACGTGAGCATCTCTCCCCCACACCACACACACACAATATAGATGGATAGATAGATAGTATAGATAGATAGATAGATAGATAGAATAGATAGATAGATAGATAGATAAAGATAGACAGACAGACAGACAGACAGACAGATAGATAGGTAGTGTAGGTAGGTAGGTAGGTAGGTAGGTAGTAGGTAGGTAGGTAGGTAGGTAGGTAGGTAGGTAGGTAGGTAGATAGATAAGTAGATACAGAACAGACAGACAGACAGACAGACAGGCAGACAGACAGACAGACGACAGAGAGAGTGAGTGAGTGAGTGAGTGAGGAGTGAGTGTGTGTGTGTGTGTGTGTGTGTGTGTGTGTGTGTGTGTGTGTGTGTGTGTGTGTGTGTGTGTGTGTGTGTGTGTGTGTGTTCGTGCGTGCGTGTGTGTGTATGTGTGTGCGTGCGCGCGTGCTTTTGTAATGTGTGGGCGTTACCGTGAGTGAGAAGTTGAGTCAAAATAAAACAACTACACAAGGCATCACTCGTCAAAAAAATCTAATAAAAAGGTCGTAAATCACAGGTTATAACTAAGGGCAAGTTTGCCCACAATCTCTCAGCCTACACCAAGGATTTCAACACTGTCTGACCTTATTGCGCCATTCTGACCCCCCCCCCCCCCTCTCCCTCCAAACCCACCCCCACCCCCGTCTGCCCAGATAAACAAAATATTGCTATTTTCACCCACATATCTTAATGTATTCATCACGATGTTGGACAGAATAGAAATATACTATGCGTGAGGAACTGGACAGTTACAAAGGGTTCATTAGTCAAACAGGGACATGGGGTTTGGTGGGGAAAAAATCAATTTATGGCATTCTTTACGAGAATACCAATAGGTATTTGCAGGCATGCACTAAGGAGTACTATACGGTGGAAATATGTGGGTTTATTTTTTACTTTGTTTAAACGTGATCGGTGCGCGCTTTTTCATTATGTTTCAGTTATAACCATACTGTTAACTGCATGCTTTATATAATATGCATAATGATCTCTCTCCCTGTGTGTGACTGTGTGAGTGTGTGTGTGTGTGCGTGGTGTGTGTGTGTGTGTGTGTGTGTGTGTGTGTGTGTGTGTGTGTGTGTGTGTGTGTGTGTGTGTGTGTGTGTGTGTGTGTGTGTGTGTGTGCGAGTTTGTGTGTTTGTGTGTACATGCTTCCGTTCCTGCAAAGTTAAAATCAACATTCTTTATTCCAGAAAAAATCCCCATTTAGGTATATGGAAGTTCATACACAAAAACATCTAAATCATCATAAATAATTGAGGTTGCGATGATCTTGCCACAGAATGATCACCCTCGAATACAGAAAATTACACACACACACACACACACACACACACACACACACACACACACACACACACACACACACACACACACACACACACACCAGCAACAACAACTTATCCATTTGCAAAACATAAACATAAACAATTTCGAAAAATCAAAATCAATCTTGCAACTTGATACAGCTTATATGCTTTTTATAAACTTTTCCCGGTTTGAGAGCAGTTTTTAAAAGTTTGTGCTAAACAGCCCATGACATTTTTAGACGTTGTGCCTTCTATAACAATATGTTTTTAGAATCTTTTTCCTGGTCCAGAAAATATGGGCAGTTGAGAATATAGTCAAATTCGTCATCCAATTCCTTCTAACTGCATTTTCTACATAATCCTTGATTCCTTTCAATGTGTGCTTGTGTATGTGTGGGTGCGGGGGAGGGGATTGGGGAGAAGAGGGGGTAGTGGTTGAAATTTGCAGCGCTATTTCATACACTAGGGATAATTTAAAAACATTCAACCAACATAATTACGTAGCCACTACCTGTGTATTTCCACTATTAAGCGTTAATGCGTCGGAATTCAACTGGGTTACAAGTTCTACACCTCGACGATTTCTTTTCATTGTTTTGTTGCTAGAAAATGTGTAATTTCAAATTAAGTTAATAGTTTATGATGATGATTTTGTCTGTGAAACAGCTCACTGAAATAGGTCTCGACGTTGTTTAGCCTAAAAAGGAGAAGATAGCTCTCTTAACAAAGTATTCAATTCAAAATTCTTTTTTTATACTTTATTATCTCTTAAACAGATATAAGTGTATACTATTACACATGCGCAAATTTGGCCTAAATACATGAGATGAAACTTCCAAGATATAGCTCTGAAGACTGTACTGTCCCTCCATGCCCTGCTGTCTGCTTGCTGTATGTAACTGCCGACTGAATAAAGTGCGTCCTCATATTCAGTCACATGACCCTCTCCCGGGATTTCATCAGAAGCGACAAAACTGACAGGACTGGCTGATGTATGTAAGTTACAACGTTGTCACCATTTTTTTTTTCTGGGCTTTGTCTGGGAATGAAGATTCCTGACCTCCTTCTCGGACAGGCATTTATATCATGTAGGGTTTTTTTTTTAAAACAACTCACATCTTGTTTTCTTTTTTTTTTTTGGGGGGGGATGCATTATGTCGGAAAGCCTCTTCGTGAAGTAATATCTTTTTCCTTATTCCTTACATGGCTCATTCATAATATATGGACTTTCTCTTTTGAACCGTTCCTCGTAGATAATAAGTCCCCATAGTTCATGTTTTTGGGACTCTGGTACCAATTTTGCCAAATGAAATGCAATGTGAAATAACATGTATAACATTTTTAATTGTATATGAAATAAGATATACGTAGCCTGAATTAATGGCCATATTCATAGCTTAAGACGCGAATATTAATTCTGTGCCATTTTTTCTGTAAATCGTTTTCAAAGATTGAAAACTAACTCGATTTCTTGAGGGGAAAAAAGCAAAACGGAAACGAGGTTCAAAGAACATGTACACACAACATAGGAATATGCAGTTTTGTACAGTGTTGTTTACAAGCAACAAAAATTCTCTCTCTCTCTCTCTCTCTCTCTCTCTCTCTCTCTCTCTCTCTCTCTCTCTCTCTCTCTCTCTCTCTCTCTCTCTCTCTTCATTTCAGTCTATTCTAATGAAGAAATGTGTAGTATGATTCTAATCAACACTGCCGCCTTTACGATAGTACAGACACACTCGCACCGTGTGCACTGTGAGGGTAGAGTAATTTGCTGTCTTCAGTCGACACTACCCTGGGAAGCAATGTGATGATCTATAAATAACGAAGCAGAGGATCAATCAGCAGTTGCTCTTCCTCTTTTCTATTACTCTGTTTCCGTCTTTCTCGTGTCATCTCTTCCTGGCTTTTTTTCCCTTTCCCTGTCCACTCTCCTGCTTATTTTTAAGCAAGCTTTTCTTGTTTGTTTTTTCCCCTACTCTGTGACTTGATTGTCTGTAATGTTTCCTGCTAACTAGACAATAGGCTGCAATGGCTAAGATGCTCACACGATCTGCATACTATGTAATCATGGCAGCGTTTTGAGTATTTTCTATATATCACCTTGGAGGGCTTTTTCCCTCACTAAATTGTAATTTCAAAATACAAAAATGGAATACTTGGACTAGCATCGTCAGAATCCTATTTGCTTTTGAGTATTTTCTCTTTTCTACATATCACCTTGGAGGGCTTTTCTCTCACTATATTGTAATTTCAAAATTAAAAAAATGAATAGTTGGACTAGCATCGTCAGAACTCTATTTGCTTCAACGAAACAGGAAAAGTAGAAAGAATGTCAAGAAGTTGGCCTACATTCTTGTGCCGGACTGCAGTGTTTGCTGTTGGAAAAGTGTTCGGGGGTTTTGGGGGTTTTGGAGGTTTGGGGTTGGGTTTTAAATATTTTTTTTATAATAATAGTTAACTGCCAACTTTGGCGAAATTGAAGGGGCAATTTCATCATGATCGTGTTCTGGCGTTATTTTGTTAATGGTTGGTTTTCGTCTCGAGAGTTTGCTGTGCGTGAGGTTTCTGATTTGTTGCTGTAAAATTCGAGCAAAGTGGCACCTCTAATACCGCCCCCGCAGTTGGCTGGTCTAAAAAAAAATAGACAAAATGAAAAAGTCATGTCCAGACTCTGTCTCTTGTGCTTTAAAAAGACAGGCTTCTGGCAGCGAATGATAACGGGTGCAGTTATAGACGCACGTGCGAACCAGACAGCTGGAAACTTCCTCTCTTCACAACACAGGGACACGAACAAGAGTCGAAAAGTAGGAACGGGTGGATCAATGGACTTGTTTTTTGCTGTTGTTGTTTTTTTTGTAATTATTAATCGCTACTTTCCAACACGTTTAGTTTTATTCCAGGTCTACTGAGATCAGAAACTTTAAAGAATCCCTAAAAACCACCACCACCACTCTACTCTCTCTCTCTCTCTCTCTCTCTCTCTCTCTCTCTCTCTCTCTCTCTCTCTCTCTCTCTCTCTTGTGCAGACATTAGGGGGGGGGGGGGGGGGAAAACACTACATCGCTGTCTCCATGGGCGGTGCACGTGCAGCGTCTAGCGGCCTGGGACAGGCGCTGTGAGCGGGGAGAGCAGTGATCGATGCATTATTGATTGGCCGGTGAAGTTTTCCCCATCCTCCGCTTCTTTGGGCTGGCTGGGTGCCATTACTTAGTGACGGATCTGTCTGCCGCGTAAAGCCCTTTCTCCCCTTCTCTCTCTTGTTTCTACCCACCGCTACCCTAGTCTTTGTCTGCTTGCCTGCCTGCTTGTGTGTGTGTCTGTCTGTCTGTGTGTCTGTCTGTCCCCCCCTCTCTCTCTCTCTCTCTCTCTCTCTCTCTCTCTCTCTCTCTCTCTCTCTCTCTCTCTCTCTCTCCTCCTCTAAGTAATTAAGCTTATCATTTGCTTTGCTATATCTATATGTTATATAATTCTTTATGATTGTTTGCCAGTGGTTTTGTTGTTTTTTGGTTTGTGTGTTGGTGTTGTTTTTTTATGAGGACCTGGTGTAAAGAAGCCTCTGGCTTATCCATATTTCCTCAATAAAACATTCGAGTTCGAGTTCGAGTTCGAGTTCGAGTTCTCTCTCTCTCTCTCTCTCTCTCTCTCTCTCTCTCCTCTCTCTCTTCTCTCTCTCTCTCTCCTCTCTCTCTCTCTCTCTTCCTCTCTCTCCTCCATACTCTCATCACACACATAATCATACATACATACATACATACATCATACATACATACATACATACATACATACATACATACATACATACATACATACATACATACATACATACATACATACATACATACATACATACATACATACATACATACATACATACACACACGCGCATGCATACATACATACACACACACACACACACACACACACACACACACACACACACACAACACACACACACACACACACACACACACACACAACACACACACACACACGCTGATGGAAAAGTGGGTTAACACAAACTTTTTCCAGCAATTATCATTTTCGCTATCAGCGTCTTTCTCAACTGATGAAGATTATTATTACACCTTTTTATTTACACGACAGATACACAGAAGTAGAAAAATGTGTATACTTATGAATTCTTACTCGTACATCATACTCGTGAAGCGACCAATATAAAACAGCGCTACAAAAACATCTGGGGTCAGGGAGAGGAGAGTGTGCTCAATGCACTCTATGCCACTAGCATCCAATATTTTTCCACTTAACGAAAAGCTGTATACATGTGGAACAAGATCTGTAAATCGTTTTGGGTTTGTTTATTTGTCTGGATTTGCTCTGTCTCGCACTATGTAGTTATACATTATTATTATGTTAGGTAAAGTTTGCGTGTTCTATATGCATGTTCGCACCTATTGAAGTTTGACAACTCTCTCTCTCTCTCTCTCTCTCTCTCTCTCTCTCTCTCTCTCTCTCTCTCTCTCTCTCTCTCTCTCTCTCTCTCTCTCTCTCTCTCTTCTTTCTTTCTTTCTTTCTCTCCCTCCCTCCACCTCTGTGCGTCTATGCGGGCGTGTGAGGTGTGTGTATGTATGTGTATGTGTATATGTGCGCGCGCATGTGTGTATTTTTTTTTTTTTAATTTATTGTTTCTTTTATATCGAGGATAACAGAATAAGCAATCATGTGCTTTTTTTCATCGGTCCCCGTGTGCATGCAGTTTTGTAAATATTGTCATCTGTTCCCACCGGCACACGATGGCCTACTCTTACGAAAAGCGGAACAGGATTTAACGTGTGCGCAAGATGTTCTGCGTGCGTTCGCACACGGGGCCTCGGTTTAAAGTCTCATCCGAAGGACTTTTGGGGAGAGTGGAGTCAGCACTGATGTTAACTCCAGGAAGAAAATTTCCTCGACCGGACTCGAACCCGGTCTTCAAATTGCCAGCGCAATGTTCTGACCACTAGGCTATCCGCCCCCTGTATGTGTGTGTGTGCGTGCGTGCATGCGTACGTGTGTGTGCGTGTGTGTTTGTGTGTGTGTATGTCAAAGTAAAATTTTATTCTTTTATGGTAGATTGAATGAGCAAAGCATTGCCTTCAACTTTTTTCCATCAAGTCAGCTATGCAACAGACATATTATAGAAAATAAATCATGATAGTAGAGTTGATGATGATACATCAACAATGTTGACGGTGACTGTAATAATGACAATCTCAGAAAACTAGCCAATCACAAACACAACTAAACAAAATCATTACAGCATATCATATTACAACATATAATACGTACACATATTAATAAACACACACAAACATAGAAAAGCTTTAAAGCAAAAATGCATTTTCTAATATTCGGAATGTTGAGTCCACCTTGTTTAACTGTTTTAACTGTTGTTTTCCTACTAATTCCTACTAATTTTATCATTCTTTCCGTTCCAGACAAACTGAATGCATAACTTTTGGAGTTTCTGTATAAACTGGTCGAGTGGATCTGGTAGCAAAATCCAGAGATGGATTAATTTTGACAGAAGAAGAGATTTTAATACTGCAACTCTTCCTATTGGAGTAATTGTTCGTTTTGCCCATATCTGGAACATGACTTTCACTTCCGCTAACTTATCTTTATAGTTTATGTTTTCACAGTTTACTAAATTTTCAGTAAGCCAAATCCCTAGCATTTTAAATTTAGATGGGTTCCATATCATTTTAAATGAGGGCAAAATATCATTTCCGATCCTCTGCTCTTTCCCAGCCATACAACTTGCGTTTTATCACAATTCATGAATAAACCTGACACTCTACTAAATCTGTCGAGAATGGAAATTGATTGTTCAAAAGAAACCTTGTCACCATTATTAAGCACTTGGGTGTCATCAGCAAACTGTAGAGTCTTATGTTCTCTCCCATTTATCTTCATTCCCTTAATCATTTTATCTTCTCTTATCATTATACCTAAAATTTCTGCACAGAGAATGAATAAGTAGGGGGAAACTTGATCTCCATGTCTGCAGCCTCTTTCAATCTGAAACCATTGCCTAAAATCTGTATCCTTGAGAGTCAAAGATGATTGATTGTTCATATTCTCTCTCTCTCTCTCTCTCTCTCTCTCTCTCTCTCTCTCTCTCTCTCTCTCTCTCTCCTCTCTCTCTCTCTCTCACACACACACACACACACACACACACACACACACACACACACACACACACACACACACACACACACACACACACACACACACTTGTGCGCGTACACTTAATTTTTCCAGTTGATTTTCTTCGAAATGCCTGCTGTTACGTATGCACTATTCTAAGTTATCATTATCTTGTTGAGTACACTGTGTTCTCTGTGTGCTCTGTTAGACGTTGTACGCATTCTTGTCCCTTCGTTTTATAATATATAAACCCACAAGGATAGATATCAAACTTGGTGTGAGGGTGCATGGAGGAATGAATAAAATACAACACAGAGAGAGAGAGAGAGAGAGAGAGAGAGAGAGAGAGAGAGAGAGAGAGAGAGAAGAGAGAGAGAGAGAGAGAGAGAGAGAGAGAGAGAGAGAGAGAGAGAGAGAGAGAAAGAGAGAGAGAGAGAGAGAGAGAGAGAGAGAGACAGACAGACAGACAGACAGACAGACAGACAGACAGACAGACAGACAGACAGACAGACAGACAGACAGACAGACAGGCAGACAGACAGGCAGACAGACAGACAGACAGACAGACAGAGTTAGAGAGACAGACTGACAGACAGAGTCAGGCAGGCAGGCAGGCAGACTGGCAGAGAGACTAACAGGAAACGATCGAACTAACGAACAATGTTTTGTTTCTTGGGGATAACTGAAGGAGCACAAAACCTGTTTTTAAATCTATTCCTGGAAAGAGAAACAGAGACAGAGAAAGACACAGAAAGAGAGAGGGGGAAGGGAGGGAAGGGCAGAGAGACAGCCAGACAGAAAGACAGACAGTAAAAAAAAATCGACATACTGAGATCAGAATCAGGGAAAACGCCATGGGGGAGCAAAACATTTCCAAACACAGAGAATGATAGAATTCTGACCAAGAAACATGAAAACGACTGATATTTCAAACAATATTTTCCACAGAAACAAATCAGAGGGACATGGACATAGAATACAGGAAGGGAATGTTTCTTCATGTTTGTTGTTATTTGTTTGTTTATTCAACACTGCTTGTGATTTTCGTTTGTTCATTTCTCTGGGGCTGGTTTTGAATGGTTATCTTTTTTCTTGTTTTCTTTACATATAAAACCATAAACAATAAGAAACAAACTTGGCAAAAAAACTGCTAGCGCTGGTGCCACGCACAAAGGGAGGGGGGGGGGTAGGGATTAAAGCCGAGGAGCAGCAAAGGCAAGGTTGTCAGCGCACGTACGTCACGTAAAGCCCCGGTGGGTGATGTATGGCGCTGAAAGGAGGAGGGGAAAACCAGACAGCGAGAGGTCGCCGCCTACTTCTGTCTGCCCGGGGAACAAGCCCTGAACCGTGTGACACACACACACACACACAGGCGCTGTTATGGGGTCCACTGGGGATTGTCAATATGTAGGGGATGTGTGTGTGTGTGTGTGTGTGTTTGTGGTTTGTGTGTGTGTGTGTTGTGTGTGTGTGTGTGTGTGTGTGTGTGTGTGTGTGTGTGTGTGTGTGTGTGTGTGTGTGTGTGTGTCTGTGTGTCTGTGTGTCTGTGTGTCTGTGTGTGTGTGTGTGTTGTGTTGTGTGTGTGTGTTTGTTTGTGTGTGAGTGTGTGTGTGTGTGTGTGCGCGCACGCGCACGCGCGCAAAGGCATGAAAAAAGTAATAGCAGTAGACGTATTAGTAGAAGCAGCAACAGCGCAGTACAAGTAATGCAGCAGCAACATAGTAGTACTTTACAGCCAAAGCAACAGTAGAGGCCATGTCAATACATTAACTTATACTAAACCGTAGTGAGGAAAGCAAAAGCCGCAGTGTTACAGAACAGAGTGCTAACAGCAGAAAGAAGCAAAGGTGCTGCTGAATCCGCAAAAGTAGTGACAATTGTAGCAGTAACAGCAGCAGAGTAGTAACAATTGTCGTAGTAACAGCAGCAAAGTAGTAACAATTGTAGTAGTAACAGCAGCAGAAGTAGTAACAATTGTAGTAGTAACAGCAGCAGAAGTAGTAACAATTGTAGTAGTAACAGCAGCAGAAGAAGTAACAATTGTAGTAGTAACAGCAGCAGAAGAAGTAACAATTGTAGTAGTAACAGCAGCAGAAGTAGTAACAATTGTAGTAGTAACAGCAGCAGAAGTAGTAACAATTGTAAGTAACAGCAGCAGAAGAAGTAACAATTGTAGTAGTAACAGCAGCAGAAGTAGTAACAATTGTAGTAGTAACAGCAGCAGAAGTAGTAACAATTGTAGTAGTAACAGCAGCAGAAGTAGTAACAATTGTAGTAGTAACAGCAGCAGAAGTAGTAACAATTGTAGTAGTAACAGCAGCAGAAGTAGTAACAATTGTAGTAGTAACAGCAGCAGAAGTAGTAACAATTGTAGTAGTAACAGCAGCAGAAGTAGTAACAATTGTAGTAGTAACAGCAGCAGAAGTAGTAACAATTGTAGTAGTAACAGCAGCAGAAGTAGTAACAATTGTGGTAGTAACAGCAGCAGAAGTAGTAACAATTGTAGCAGTAACAGCAGCAGAAGTAGTAACAATTGTAGTAGTAACAACAGCAGAAGTAGTAACAATTGTAGTAGTAACAGCAGCAGAAGTAGTAACAATTGTAGTAGTAACAGCAGCAGAAGTAGTAACAATTGTAGTAGTAACAGCAGCAGAAGTAGTGACAATTGTAGTAGTAACAGCAGCAGAAGTAGTAACAATTGTAGTAGTAACAGCAGCAGAAGTAGTAACAATTGTAGTAGTAACAGCAGCAGAGGGACTGAAGAAAGGAACAGGAGGAAATAAAGAAGGAATAGATGGAGACAGCAGAGAAGCAAATGAAGAGGGCGAACACATAGAAGGATGGGCGGAGAACAAGGGAGAGAAGGATAAAACATAGTAAAAGTAGATACCGCAAAAGAGAGACGCACTGATTGTGATTAATAGTGATACCTGTCGCCTATACATCATGATTAATAAGAACAAGAAGATTAGTCCAAAAATATGAGGGTACAGTGCCAAATCATAGTTTTATTGTTACTGACACCTCCAATGCAGTATTATCTTAACAGTTACAACTTCTACCTTTCTTCAAAGCCAATTACAAAGACCACTACTTCAACGACAATGACGATAAAGCCCCAAATCCTATGCTTTGGTAAGAAAGCAGGAAGAGGTTAAATCAGTTACGTACAGCACAACTGCAAAACCTTCCTCAAGGAAATAAGATGTGTATCAGAAACAAAGAAACATAGCACAACATTGCAACAACCCCTATTCTTTTATTCTAGGGCTCTAAGACCAAGGATAAAATGGTAATAAGCCCAAACCACAGGTCATACATCTTTGATCTTTCTGCACCTCTTCCTTCACTAATCAAGGAATGATACCGTTGATATTCTTTTCAATGTTCGTGAGACTGTATTTACATTGCCAACAACATCATCGTCAGCATAAAGTTCTAGTGCTGTTGGAATCGAACCTAAACATTCTGAGAGGAAAAAAATCATCCCTCCGATGCTGAAATAAATGTGACAATGATGACGACAAAACATTACGAGGATGATGGCGATGAACATGATCATGGTGAGCATAATCATGACATTAATGGCGGTAGTGATGATACGCTGAGATTACCGTTGAAATGATGATGATCGTCATCATATTGATAGCAGTGATTGTGGTTGTAGCCGGGGTGGTGGTGGTGGTGGTAATAGTGGGGATGGTTATGGTGGTTGTTGTGGCGAACGGAGCAACTACAATTGTCATCTGTAGTTTAAAAAATCCAGTTATCGTTTTTACGGTGTAAAATCGAACTGCTTGTAAAATGTTAAAAAATATATACATTCGAAAACCACTCTATTCCTATGAATGGTCGACTTTGCTGTCATCCGTTTTAAAGTGGAAGCAAAACTCAGGTTCTGGCTTTTCAACGAAAGGACGACAAAAACCACGCAAAAACTGGCGAAAGAGAATTATTTAATACTGTCTTGGCTAAAGCAGACACACTTGCACCGCCGAAACAGTGTCAGAGTAAACAACAGTGGATGCCATGTAAAACCTTGAAAGCTTATTCCGCTTCTGGCGCCCGCCCACCCCAAGAGAAAAGGGAGGAGCGAGAGAGCAGAGAGCGCGAGGGGCGCAAGGAAGGTGGCGCAACTATTCCCTGACAGAAAAGGACAAACCCCTAAACAAATAAACACGGATGGAATGCCCACAAAAACAAGCTTCATCGACACATCGACTGTTGCTGTTAGACCAGCAATAATTTGATATCACTTAACCAGCCAATAAAGACAGATGGGGAGAGAAAAAAGAAGAAAAAAAAGAATAAACAAAAACCCGCCACACAATAATAATACCACCAGCTACATAAAAAACGCCTGCTGCATAACAGGCTGATGAATATGGAGAGAGGCTGGTTAGCGCTGCTGCGGCTGCTGTCTATTGGGGAAAGGGCAGCGCGGAGAGAAGCTCTTATCTTCCGCCATTGCTCTTTATCGCTGTATGTCAATGGCGTGCCACATGAATGGCAAATGGAAATCAAACAAGCCCCGATGCCAACGCTGGATCCACGGGAGAATGCATTAGCTGCTGATGGCAGCCGCGCTTGTGTTTTCCCCTTAACCCCCTGCTGGAGAAGGCCCTAGGGACGGCTCGGCGCTGGACCCTGTGTATACGGTGTGGGGATCAGTCTGGGTTAACCCTTCCCCTCGCCTACCACTCCAAAAACAAGTCCTCTGTTGTGTTGTTACTGCTGTTCACCTCCACCCTCCTCCATGCCGCTAGGTGATATGATTTGTTGTGATGGGGTGTATGATGTAACAAGATCGAATGGTGTAGGATTATGGTATATAACACTCGATATCATGCACATCATAATTATGATATAGGGTTGGGTATTGGATAGGATATAAGATACTTGTGATGAAGGATACTATGAAAGATGTAACTTCATCATCATCAGTCCCTTAGTCTAAATGATCTTTAGGGAGACATGAAGGACACATTGGTCGACAGTTTTCTCAAGGCTGGTAATATTATCAGGAAGCTGCTAATTGCAAGGGGATACATATATATATATATATATATATATATATAATATATATATATATATATATATATATATATATATATATATATATATATATATCTGTATCTAAACACACACATACACACACACACACACACACACACACACACACACACACACACACACACACACACACACACAGTGGTATGACATTCAAGGAGCCTCTCTTCCTTGAATTCAACAGAGCGGTTACATCCAGTAGAAGGTAGTTTCAGCCCTGTCTGACACTTGCTGTTGTTCATAAGCTGTCTCTGACCTACCTGGTTATTTATCAGAAATGTACTTCTGGTGTTGCTACTACAGAATGTCTGAATGATCTGTGCCAGTCGTTCTTCAAAGTTGGAAGTATTTTCTTCTTCTTCTTCTTCTTCTTCTTCTTCTTCTTCTACTTCTTCTTCTTCTTCTTCTTCTTCTTCTTCTTCTTCTTCTCCTCCTCCTCCTCCTCCTCTCCTCCTCCTTTTCCTCCTCCTTCTTCTTCTTCTTTGTTATCGAATGCTTACACAGCAACTATTATTCTTTGTCACATAAGCGAAAATGCGTTGTGCAGCCTTTAAGCGCATGAAAAGTCAGGCCCGGTGCATCCGCCTTGGTGTGGGAGAGAACTGTTATCTTTTAAGTCTTTCTGGAAAACAGCCGGAGAATGGTCGAAAAAGGCAGAAAATACACAAAAAGAAGGGGACAGGAAGAAGATGAATGAAGCATAAACAAGGAGAGGAACAGAATTTTTGACAAAGAATTTCCAGAAGGTGGGAATGTTATTTATACTGACAGGCCTCCAGCATCCCCACAGGGGATATTGAAAGTTTGAAGGATTTGCCACAGTCCATGCATTCAGGATGCAAGATAGGACAGGATGAAAACAAAAAATATACACTGTAATCTGGCAAAAGTGTCTGTTAAGATTGACAGTTCACCTAAAACTACCATTTTAACAAATTCCTCAGAATGTGGTAGGTATATCACTGTGAGCATATAACTATGACTTTTGTATGACATAAGAAAAAAAATTATACACATACTTCATGACGTAAATAACACGCAATGCAGCAAGCAGACTGATCAGTCCCGGATAACACAAAAATACGTATACATTAATTATGCCATACTAAATCATGCGGTGCCTTGTTATGCCTTATTGTTCAGTGCTTTGCTAAGCTTTGCTGCGCTGTACTGTACACTGAACCTCTATCCTTATCCCAACACCACCTCACCCTACCCGACCTTACATTACTCTGCTCTGTCCTAACCTATTTCTCCCCTGTGGTGTATATCAACATGCTGTATTATCATCGGTCCCCTGACAGTAAACTTTGCTGACCAGCAGATCGATTTGCCAGGAGCTAGAGCACACTCATCCTGACAAAAGATCTGTCTGCTGCCTCGTCTGTCCGAGCAGAATGGAGATCTCATCCTGTCATGTCGGATCCTATCATCTCATACAAACATCAGTCAGTAACCCAGCCCTCTCCCGCCCGCCATCCTGATTTCCTACTTTTTTTAAACCTCTGCTTTCTCAACTACACAACATAACTGCGAAAGTGACAGTTTTTCTGCTGAAATTTATTATACAGGTTTCTGCGTTCTTACAATAGAAATCGTCAGAATAAATGTAAAGTTTTGTTTGTTTTGTTGGGGGGGATGGGGTGGTTGGAGGGGGATTGGGAAGGGGGGGGGGGGATATTCTGGTGGTTAGAGCGTTGGGCATTTGTTCTGAGAAACCTATTGAAGGCGATTTTCCCCCTTGAGTTAACACCAATACCGACTCCACTCCCCCGGAAGTCCTTCATATCAGACTAATAATCAAACCCCGTGTGCAAACACACGCAGAGAACCTGTGTCTTTTGATTATTATTCGCATCAATATGTCTGTCAGTATTGTATTGTACTTGCCCTTCAGGGTATGATTAAAGTGTTTTCGACTTTGCCTTTGACAAACACACGCAGAAAACCTTTGTGCATAATTTTGTTAACCCATTCCACCTTTTAGAAGAATAGTAGACTATTTCGTGCCGGTAAGAATGCATAACAACTTTGTTAAACTACATGCACATTGGTTTCGTCTTTAGACATCATCCCCGAAGTCGTAATGTGGCTGCCTTAATGGTGGTGGGGAAAAAAAGTCGCATATGCAAAATTTCACCAATGGTGAACTTCGGAGCTCTAGCTGAGGAATGACAACAACAACAACAAAACAACGGCAAAAAGCATGGGTTTCTTGTGAAAAAGCTATGTTAAAAACGCATAAGCAAAGGTTTTTTCTGATCCAATTTTAGAATTGAAAGCAGCAGCTAGGCTTCAACTTTCTGCAGTTTCATATCTAGCCATCACTCAGTACCAAGTCCTCTCCTACACAGTCATTCTCCAACCTTTTTCGCATTCCTTCTCCTTCAACTGCGCCATGTTACTGCATCAGACGGAACCCTGTTGCAACATATTCCGCCACTATGTTTCCATCAACTTATCTTACGAAGAAATAAGTCCAAAATATCTACAAGTTCGTTGTAATAAACATTATTTGATGAACTACGGATTTAGGGGGAAAGGGTCGTTGGATCTTTTTCCCTATTCTTGTAGGATTCCTTTTTTATATTTTGTTTTTCCTTATGTGTTTTTCACTTAAAACTGTTCGATGGGTCACAAGGTTTTGTCCACAGAAATAAAAAAGGAAGAAACCTCTTCTTGCATCAACTTGGTGCGGTGAGTTATGGGAGGCTTGGTTATCACACAGAGCTAAAGCTGTTCTTCCGGAGTAACAAGTTTGTTCCCTTTTTTGTGTTCCAATTTTCGGTGCTCGCTGAACCCTGCAGTGCACGCGCGCGCGGCATGTGTGTGTTGTGTGTGTGTGTGTGTGTGTGTGTGTGTGTGTGTGTTGTGTGTGTGTGTGTGTGTGTGTGTGTGTGTGTGTGTGTGTTTTCAGTTCTTCAGTTTAACGTCCTTCCACAAAATAGTGATAAAAGGGTGTGTGTGTGTTGTGTGTGTGTGTGTGTGTGTGTGTGTGTGTGTGTGTGTGTGTGTGTGTGTGTGTGTGTGTGTGTGTGTGTGTGCGCGCGCGCGCATGTGTGTGTGTGTGTTTAGGAGGTCTTTTTTTCTATTTTACGATACTTGTTTAGTTACAATGCTGCACATGAAATCCAAATGAGAAGCAAACTTCCTTATTGTACCATCTTTTTACTGTAAGTTATGGAAGGCTTGGTTATAGCAAAGAGTTAAAGTTGTTCTTCTGAAGGAAAAAAAATGTCTTCCCATTTTTTGTTTCAATTATTGGTGCTAGCTGAGCTATATGTGTGCTGTGTGTGTGTGTGTGTGTGTGTGTGTGTGTGTGTGTGTGTGTGTGTGTGTGTGTTGTGTGTGTGTGAGCAGGTTTTTATGCGTATCTCTCCATGGATAAGAACACGCATGTGCCTGGGTATACCTACACACGACTATAATTCCTCTCTCTCGAAAGAAACGTAGCACAATGATGTCCACAGCCACAGGTTTCTGCGAAAAGGAGCTGTCTTTATATTTCTTCTGCGGAAAGATAAACTAGTGTACCGAAAACCCTCGAGTGTCTTTTCTCAGTGACAAAAGATAAATGTCCAATCCCCACCCCTTCCACTGAGAGAGGGACAGACAAACAGACAGACAGACAGAGAAAGGGAGAGAGGCAGAGAGAGAGAGAGAGAGAGAGAGAGAGAGACAGAGACAGAGACAGAGACAGAGATACAGAGAGACAGAGAGAGAGAGGAGTATCAAATTTCAAGATACATTTGCAGCAAGCTTGACAATAATGATTTCATTTCCTATCAACCAAATAACTTTATAAAATAAAATAAAAACGGAAACCGGAAGCATCTGAATGCAGCTTTTAAAGAAACAGATGTGTGCGAAAAGAGCATAACAGTCAAAGGAAAGAATAATAGATGTAATCATAAAAATAGCAACAAGACCCAGGCAAACAACAATAAGGCTAAA
>CM060322.1:6647868-6650606 GCA_030674155.1 Stramonita haemastoma
CAACATAACACAAACAAACTGCTTTACAACAGAAATTGATCAGTCGGCTTATTATCGATTCCCTGGGTCTGGCTTTATTGATTCCGTCGGCTCCTGTTCAGATGTTGGCCACATGTTACTTACTTTCCATTGCGTGGTTTGCTTTGGGCTGATGCTATTACCTATTTATGGCCAGATAATCCGGGATATGTTTGCATGTCGCTTTGCTGCTGGCCTCTCCTAGAAAGTGATCTGCGCGTTCACATGCACTAGTTTCCTTACAGGATGAAGGCATATGTATTTTGTTAATAATGGCAAAACAATTTTGAAAACGCAGCTGCCACTTTTTCCCTTCTATCATAGAATGTGATATCAAAAGCGTTGTTACAGCACAATGATTGATCCTTCTGAAAATTCAAAACATTTTTAAGTCTACGTTTTACTCTAACATGGTTTTGCTAAGTCTTCGTTTTTTGCTGGATTTTGGTTGTTTTTTTGTTGTTTTTTTTTGTTGTTTTTTTGTTGTTGTTGTTTGGGGGGGTTGGGAGGGGAGGGGTTGGGGGAGGGGGTTATTTTTATTTTTCTAAAGTATCATACATTACTTCAATTTTCACTTGGTCCCTTAACAGACGCTAAAAACGGGATCTGATTCCCTTGCTTTTCCTCTCACCGTCTCCTGATGGACATCTCTCAAACTTGAGCAGTAGCAGAAAAACAGCTGCAGTCATCCTCAGAAAGCTTGTTCTACTTATCAATATATAAGTTAAAAAAAAATCGCTGATGAATGCAGATTCTGTGAAAAACTATGTAAACGGCAGAAAGTAATGCCAAGGGAAATGTGCTTAATTAAGGACTTTTAGTTTATACACACTTTTGTCACACAAAATACTGAAAGTCGGATACTAACATCCATCTCTCTCTCTCTCTCTCTCCTCTCTCTCTCTCTCTCTCTCTCTCTCTCTCTCTCTCTCTCTCTCTCTCTCTCTATTTATGTTAATTTTCTGAAGTGACTAAAATGAAACAGGTTAAGTAGGAAGAAAAACCCTCGTGCTTGCTTTTACAAGAGACCGCCGCAATAGTTCTAGACCATACTAAGCTAACAATGTAGGTGACTGTTCAGCCCGGTGTAGCAACGTCACGATAACCGTATAAACCACATAGCAAATAACAATTAGCGGCTGTCGTAACGGGGAAACAATTCAATTTTTCTTGTCCCTAACGACATTTGTTACCAACTAAGCCCCTTTTCCTCTTGCTGGAAAATTGTTACGGTAAACCATTTACTGCAATTATGTCACACAACGTTATAGCTCTCCTCTTTTAGCTCCGTGTCTGTTTTGTTTTTTTGTTTTTCAAACTTTAGATCATATGCATGGAACTGTCTTCTTTGGCCTTTCAAGTTATATTTTCAAAGTCGCTCACTCTGACCTAACCATTAGTATACATAGCAGTCCAGACTGGTTTTGTCAGGGTCTCAGAGGTATCTGTCGGAAGGAATTTAAAATGTTTAGGTAGGTCTCCTAGAGACATCAACTAGAAACACACACACACACACACACACACACACACACACACACACACAACACACACACACACACACACACACACACACGCACACACACACACACACACTCTCTCTCTCTCAAGCACGCACGCACGCACACACCCACGCACGCATGTACACACATACACATGTGTATATATATATACATATATATGTATGTATATATATATAATAATTCATATTCATATCATATCCTGTGTGATGCTGTGTGACTGTGTTTGTGTCTATATCACTTAGATGTAAACAGACGAAGAAAACAAAACTACACGCGCGCGCGCGCGCGCGCGCGCGTGCACGCACTTCCCCTTCTCCCCGATAAACAAACAAAATAATAATTTTTTAAAAATGAATAAGTAAATGAATGAATGAATGAATGAATGAATGAATGAATGAATGAATGAATGAAAGGCTGTTTGTGTGCCCGTTCCGATCTATCGTGGATAGCATGTCGCCTGCTAAGCCCCAGACGAAAGTAATGACTCAATTGTGAAGCCAGACTCTGAGAGTACCCCATTCTTTAGAGAACGCGTTCTGTCCTTCCACAGACATTTCCTATGAATCTCTCCACCGCAAAAACTTTAATGCTCTCTGTCTGTCTGTCTGTCTGTCTGTCTGTCTGTCTGTCTTCTGTCTGTCTTTCTTTCTTTCTCTCTCTCTCTCTCTCTCTCTCTCTCTCTCTCTCTCTCTCTCTCTCTCTCTCTCTCTCTCTCTCTCTCTCTCTCTCTCTCTCTCTGTGCATGCCTGCGTGCGTACGTGCATGCGCGCGCGTGTGTGTATTATTTTGTTCATGTGTGTTTGTGTACGTGTGTGTGCGTGCGTGCGTGCATGCGTGTTCATGTGTGTGTGCGAGTGTGTGTGCGTGCGTGCGTGCGTGCATGCGTGCATTTGTGCGAACGTGCGTGCAGTCGCGCGGGCGTAAAACAAAAACATAGATACTGACTGAGAGATAGGAAGCAAAGTGAGACAGAGAGGGATTTATTCACACGTACGTGTGCCAGTACATAAATGGTGTCATTGCTTATCCACTAGGACGTGAGTGGTCACATTCTTCCCGTCATTACACAAAATACTGTACATAATGTTTCTATTCTTCTGTCTACTTCCCCGTCTATCATATCAGAGAGGTAGAGAGAGAGAGAGAGAGAGAGAGAGAGAGGAGAGAGAGGAGAGAGAGAGAGAGAGAGAGAGAGAGAGA
>CM060322.1:6650706-6653206 GCA_030674155.1 Stramonita haemastoma
GAGAGAGAGAGAGAGAGAGAGAGAGAGAGAGAGAGAGAGAAGAGAGAGAGACAGACAGACAGACAGACAGACAGACAGACGGACGGACAGACAGGCAGAAAGACAGACAGACTGACAGACAGGCAGGCAGAAAGACAGACAGATAGACAGAGACGGATGAAGAGAGACAGAGACAAAAACGAAGACGGAGAATTAATCAGACATATGTAAAGACATACTGACCGGGAGACAGTTAGGGAAGCAGACAGACAGAAAGACAGATAGGCAGAAGACAGCCAGCCAGACAGACAGACACACAGACACACAGGCAGACAGACAGGTAGACAGACAGACAGAAAGACAGACAGAGACATGCAGAGAGGCAGACAGAAAGAATTAGAAAGATACGAACAAGGGAAGCAACAAAATCTGAAAGGGATGGAAGACTGGGGGGTGTGGGGGCTTTGTTACAGATGGCCTGAAATAGAATGTCACAACACCCACTGCCGTCACAGGAAACGAACAGAAATCTGTAATGGGTTTCTAATAATTATAACTTTAAATCTTGGCACCATCTCCATCCCAACCCCACCCCCTCCTCAGATAAAACACCTAGCACCAAAATATGTAAAAGCAGAAACCGAACATAGGTTTTCCCGAAATGTAAATCTGAGGTGAAGAAAGAAACGATTGTGGAGACTGAGTCATGAACATTTTTTGGCCATACAGAAATGAAGGTGACTTTTGAAAATACAATTCATTGTATAGTGCGGTGGTGACTTTGGACAGAAACCATCCGACCCCATACAGAGCTCCTAACTACAGTGGAAAAAACGCAAGCTAAAGTGGTACGGGCACGTCACACGAACATTTGGACTGGCTAAAACTGTTCTACAGGGAACAGTAAGGGGAGGGAGACGAAAAGGTAGACAGAGGAAACGATGGGAAGACAGCATCAGAGAGTGGACTGGCCTTGGATGGAATGATTTGCCAGGGAAAGCAGAGCACCGTGTGGATTGGAGGAGGCTGGTTGCAAAGTCTTCACTGGTGCCCCCACAATCCAAGGGACTACCAGATAGGTGAAGGTGAAGGGATGACTTTCGTTGTGACAATTCAGTGTATAAAAGGATGACTTTTGGTGCATGCAATTTGATGTGCAGTTGGTGTGTGTGTGTGTGGGGGGGGGGGGCTTTTAGTCATACACATTGGTTGGTGTAGGGGTGATTTCTGGCCATATAATATTTCGATGTGTAGTGGCGTGACTTTGAATCATACAGTTTGGTTTCTTGTTGCAGGGTGATTTCATACAGCTTGATAGATAGAAAGATATGCAAACAAAGGATTAAATAAATAAGAAAAGAAAAAACGTAAAATAAACAATGAACAAAAACAAGAAATAGAAGAAAAATATTTTTAAAATAACAAGGATCCATAAGGATGCATGAATTTATACATAAAAATTAATGGTGTTGGAAAAAAAGTAACTGAATGCATATAACTATGCACAGCGACCCAGACAGATAAATAAATGGACACCTAAAAGATATTTGAAAGAGAAAAAAAACAGTAACTTTTTAAATTCTTTTATTTCGAAGCTAATAAAATAAGCAATTATATACTGTTTTCTTCACATCCAGTCCCCGCGTGTATGCAGTATCATAAATGTTATCATTCATTCCCACCGGGATGACAAAATTCATTAACTTGAGTACGTACAACAGCACGTAGACAAGAAAGTAACCAACCAGACATGAAACAAAAAAACAACAAAACACACCAGCCATTCCACAGACAACTACAGCTACAAGGAGAATCCTAGAAGGAGGCGGGGCGGACCGGGGATTACCTCTGTGGGCCGTGTTAAACGCGACACAGGAAGCTGGCCATGCCAAATGAGTAGCCCCATCTTCTGATGGATGTAGACGCGCCTCGTATTGATTGCAATAATAGTGGCTCCCAGGGCCTACAGTACACTGCAATAATAGTACTCTTCCCCAGCCCCGGCTGATTGCGATGATAGTATCTTTGGTTTCTGTCTACTGCTTATCTCTGTCTTTGTCTCTTTCTGTCTGACTGTCTGTCTGTTTGTGTCTGTCTGTATGTGTCTCTCTGACTGTCTGTCTCTGTCTGTTTGAGTGTCTGTCTGTCTGTCTGTCTGTCTGTCTGTCTGTCTGTCTGTCTGTCTGTCTGTCTGTCTTCTGTCTGTCTCTCTCTCTCTCTCTCTCTCTCTCTCTCTCTCTCTCTCTCTCTCTCTCTCTCTCTCTCTCTCTCTCTCTCTCTCTCTCTCTCTCTCTCTGGTCTCTGCTGTCCAGCAGGGACTGGATGTTAAAAAAAAGTTCTTGAGTGATTCATTATCCTCAAAATGAAAGAATTTGACTTGACTTGACTTGATTTGACTTCACCTCCCCCCCCTTCTGTTCTCCTATCTCTCTTTTTCCTTCTCCGTTCTCTTTATTTTTCTTTCACTCTCTCACGAATCTTTTAGTGTAAAACACAAAATGGCAACTTTCAGGCAGCGCGT
>CM060322.1:6667807-6685307 GCA_030674155.1 Stramonita haemastoma
GTATGTTTTATGAAGGGTGGTGATGCTGTGGTGCGTGTTTTTTGGTATGATTTTTTTTTTTTTTTTGTTGTGCCCCCGGGTTTCATTTTTTGGGGGGTACACGGGTATCAGGTTTCTTTGCCACAAACTTGGCTTTTTTACAAGCGGGGTTGCCATTTCGGGGCAGTGTTGTCCCAAAATTTTCCAGTCCCCAAAAAAACATAAAAATTTGGTTAAATTTTTGGGTTTGCATGTATTTGGGAATTCGGTTTTTGGTTTACCACGGGCTCTGTAACTGGGGAAAAAAAGTGGGGTGGAAAAGCCCCCAAAAAAACGGCGTTTTGCGTAAAATTTTTTGGGAAATTGCTTTTTTACCCTTATTCATGGGAGGGTGTGTATGCATGGCCCCGGCGTGCTTTCATTGTTGGGGGTTTGTTTTGGGTTTTTTTAAATTTTTGGGGGGAAAATTTTTTTTTGGGGTTTTTGGGGGTTTTTTTGGGGGGGGGGGGGGGGTTTGGGTTTTTGAAAATTTTTTAAAAAGGGTTTTTTTTTGGGGGGGGTTTTAAAAGGGGGGGGGGGGGGGGGGAAAAGGGGGGGGGGGGGGGGGGGGGGGGGGGGGGGGGGGGTTGGGGTTTTTTTGGGGGGAGGGGGGGGGGTTTTTGGTTTTTTTTTTTTTTTTTTTTTTTTTGGGGGGGGTTTTTTTTTTTTTGGGGTTTTTGGTTTTTTAAAAGGGGGTTTTTTAAAGGGGGGGGGGGGTTTTGGGGGGGGGGGGGGGAAAAAAAAAATTTTTTTTGGGGGGTTTTTTTTTTGCGGGGGTTTTTTTTTTTGGGGGGGGGGTTTAAGGGGGTTGGGAAAAAAAATTTTTTTTTTTTTGGGGGAAAAGGGGGTTTTTTTTGGGGTTTTTTGGGGGGGGGGGGGGGGTTTTTGGGGGGGGGGGTTTTTGGGGGGGGGGGGTTTTTAAGGGGGGGTTTTTTTTTTGGGGTTTTTTTTTGGGGGTTTGTTTTTTTGGGGGGTTTTTTGGGGGGTTTTTGGGGTTTTTTTTGGGTGTTGGGTTTAAGGGGGGGGTTTTTTTTTTTGGGGTTTTTTTGGGGGGTTGGGGGGGGGGGGTTTTTGGGGGGGGGGGGGGTTTTTTTTTTTTTTTTAATTTTTTTTTGGGGTTTTTTTGGGGGGGGTTTTTTGGGGTTTTTTTTAAAAAAGGGTGGGGAAGGGGGGGGGTTTTTTTTTTAAAATTTTTAAAAATTTTTTTTTTTTTTAACCTTTTGGGGGTTGGGGGGGGGTTGGGGGGGGGGGGGGGGGGGGGGGGGGGGGGGGGGGGGGGGGGGGGGGGGGGGGGGGGGGGGGGGGGGGTTTTTGGGGGGGGGGGTTTTTTGGGGGGGGGTTTTGGGGTTGTGTTTTTTTTTTGGGGGGTTTGGGGGGCAAATTTTTTTGGGGGGGTTTTTTTGGGGGGGGTTTTGGGGTTGCGGGGGGGGGGGGGTTTTTGGGGAATTTTATTTTTTTTGGGGGGGGAAAGGGGGGGTTTTGGGGGGGGGGGGGTTTTTTTTGGGGGGGTTTTTTTGGGGGTTTTGGGGGGGGGGTTTTGGGTTTTTGTTTTGGGGGGTTAGGTTTTTTTTGGGGGGGGGTTTGGGGGGGGGGGGGAAAACCCCCGGGGAATTTGGTTTTTTTTTGGGGGGGTTTTTGGGGTTTTTTTTGGGGGGTTTTTTTTTTTTGGGGGGGGGGGGGGGGGGGGGGGGGGTTTTTTTTTTTGGGGGGTTTTGGGAAGGGGGGAAAAAGGGGGGGGTTGGGGGGGTTTTGGGGGGTTTTTTGGGGGGGGGACCACCCCTCAAAAATGGTTGTAAAGTTTGTATGCAGTAGTAAAATTTGGTTTGGTAACCGGGTTGAAAATGCGGAAAAAAAACGGGTGGCAAGCGCCCAAAAAGGCGTTTGCGTCCATTTTTCAAAATGTTTTTTTTGTTTTTTTTGGGGGGAGGGGGGGGGGGGGGGGGGGGGGGGGAAAATAAAATGATATGGGGTGGGGTTTTTTTTTTTTTTTTTGGGCGGGTTTTTTGTGTATTTTGTGATTTTTTAAATGTGGTGATGCTGGGGTGGGGTGATATTGTATGTTTTATTATTTGATGTGTTTTCCCCCGGGTCTTTTTTCGGGTTTCACGTATCGGTTTTTTTTGCCCAAAATTGGCTATTTAAAGCGGGGTTGCCATCTTCGGGGCGTGTTGTCGCCATAATTCCCGTCCCAAAACACATCAAAAAATGGTTGTAAAGTTTGTATGCATGTAGTAAAAATCCGGTTTGGTACCACGGGTCTGTAACTGGGGAAAAAGTGCGGGGGCCAAGCGCCCAAATTTTACGGGTTTGGTCCATTTTTCAAAATGCTTCTTTAGCTTTTCCCTTGGGAGGGTGTGTATGCATGGCGGGGTGCTCATTGACGGTGTTTGTGTGTGGTTTTTTTTTTGTTTGTGCGTTGGAGGGACCTGCAGTTGGGTTGGTGTATAAATTGTATGTATTTTATTTGTGCGTGTTCCCGGGTTTTTTTTGCGTAAATTTTTCCTTGTTTTTTTGCGACAAACTTGCCTTTGTACAAAGGGGCCTCTTCGGGGCTGTGGTGTCCCCCAAAATTTCCAGTGCCCAACACATCAAAAATGGTTGTAAAGTTGTATGCATTTTGTAGAATACGGTCTTGGTACTTTGGGTCTGTAACTCGAAAAGTGCGGGGGCCCAAGGTCCGGGAAAAAGGGTTTTTTGTAACTTTTTAAAAAAAATGTTTTTCCCTTAGCTTATTCATGGTGTGTTTTGGGGGGGGGGGGGGGGGGGGGGGGGGAAATATGCAAGGCTGGTCTTTTTGTGGGGTTTGTGTATGTGTTTGAATTTTGGTGATGTGGGGTTGCGTGATATTTTTGGATTTATTATTTTTTGTGTTTTTTCCCCGGGCTTTTTGGGTAAATGATCGGTTTTTTCCACAAACTTGGCTATTTACAAGGGGGTTGCCATTTCGGGGCAGTGTTTGTCCCCCAAAAATTCCAGTGCCACCACACAAAAAGGTTGTAAGTTTGTTTGATGTAGAGAATAGGGTTTTGGGGGGGACCACGGGCTCTGAAAATGCGGAATGGGGGCGGGTGGCAAGCGCCCAAAAACGGCGTTTGCGTCCCCACTTCTTCGAAAATGCTTCTTTAGTTTTCATGGGAGGGTGTGTATGCATGCGCGCGTGCTTTTACATTGACTGGTGTTTGTGTGTGCGTTTTTTTTTGTTTGTGCGTGTGGAGGAGACCCTGAGTTGCTGTTGGTGTATGATATTGTAGATATTATTTTTTGATGCGGGGTTCCGGGTTCTTTTTTGGTTACATTGTACCATGTTTCTTGCGACAAACTTGCTTTTTTACAAGATGGGTTCCCATCTTCGGGGCTGTGGTTGTCGCAACTAATTCCAGTGCCACACAAAATCAAAAATGGTTTTAAAGTTTGTATGCATGTTAGTAGAATAGGGTCTTGGTACCGTGGGCTCTGTAACTGCGGAAAAGTGCGGGTGGCAAGGGCCCGAAAACGGCGTTTGCGTCACATCTTTTGGAAATGCTTTCTTAGCTTATTCATGGTGTGTATGGGGAGGGGGGGGGGGATATGCAAGCGCTGGTCTTTTCGAAATGCTTCTTTGCTTATTCATGGTGTGTTTGGGTAAGGGGGGGGGGGAGAGTATGCAAGCGCTGGTGTTTGTGTGTTCGTTTGTGTGTGTGTATGAATGTGCTGACGCTGTGGTGCGTGATATTGTATGAAATTTTTATTGGATGTTTGTTGTGCGGGTCATTTTCTGTACACTGTACTAGGTTTCTTTGCCACCAAACTTGGCTATGTACAAGCGGGGTTGCCATCTTCGGGGCTGTGTTGTCGCCACAGTTCCAGTGCCACACACATCAAAAATGGTTGTAAAGTTTCTATGCATGTAGTAGAATACGGTCTTGGTACCGCGGGCTCTGTAACTGCGGAAAAATGCGGGTGGCAACGTCCAGTTAACGGCGTTTGCGTCACATCTTTTCAAAATGCTTCTATAGCTTATTCATGGGAGGGTGTGTATGCATGCGTGCGTGCGTGCGTTGACTGGTGTTTGTGTGTGTGTTTTTGTTTGTTTGTGTGTGTGTGGAGGAGACCCTGCAGATTGCTGTGGTGCATGATATTGTATGAAAGTATTATTGGATGTGTGTTCTAGGGGTCATTTTCGGGTACACTGTATCAGGTTTCTTTACCACCAACTTGGCTATGTACAGGCGGGGTTTCCATCTTTGGGGCTGTGGTGTCGCCACAATTCCAGTGCCAAACACATCAAAAATGGTTGTAAAGTTTGTATGCATGTAGTAGATCACGGTCTAGTTACCGCGGGCTCTGTAACTGCGGAAAAGTGCGGGTGGCAAGGGCCCGAAAACGGCGTTTGCGTCACATCTTTTCGAAATGCTTCTTTAGCTTATTCGTGGTGTGTTTGGGAAGGGGGGGGGGGGGGGAGAGTATGCAAGTGCTGGTTTTTGTGTGTACGTTTGTGTGTGTGTATGAATGTGGTGATACTGTGGTGCGTGATATTGTATGAAATTATTATTGGATGTGTGTTCCCGGGTTATTTTCGGGTACACTGTATCAGGTTTCTTTGCCACAAACTTGGCTATGTACAAGCGGGGTTGCCATCTTCGGGGCAGTGTTGTCGCCACAGTTCCAGTGCCACACATGTCAAGAATGGTTGTAAAGTTTGTATGCATGTAGTAGAATACGGTCGTGGTACCGCGGGCTCTGTAACTGCGGAAAAGTGCGAGTGGCAAGGGCCTGAAAACGGTGTTTGCATCACATCTTTTCGAAATGCTTCTTTAGCTTATTTATGGAAGGGTGTGTATGCATGCGTGCGTGCGTACGTTGACTGGTGCTTGTGTGTGCGTTTTTTTTGTTTGTGCGTGTGGAGGAGACCCTGCAGATTGCTGTGGTGCATGGTATTGTATGAAAGTAGTATTGGATTTGTTTTAGGGGTCATTTTCGGGTTCACTGTATAAGGTTTCTTTGCCACCAACTTGGCTATGTACAAGCGGGGTTGCCATTTTCGGGGCTGTGTTGTCGCCACAATTGCAGTGCCACACACATCAAAAATGGTTTTCAAGTTTTTATGCACGTAGTAGAATACGGTCTTGGTACCACGGGCTCTGTAACTGCGGAAAAATACGGATGGCAAGGGCCCGAAAACGGTGTTTGCGTCACATCTTTTGGAAATGCTTGTTTAGCTTATTCATGGTGTGTTTGGGCAGGGGTGGGGGGGAGTATGCAAGTGCTGGTGTTTTTGTGTACGTTTGTGTGTGTGTATGAATGTGGTGATGCTGTGGTGCATGATATTGTATGAAATTATTATTGGATTTGTGTTGTTGGGGTCATTTTCGGGTACACTGTAGTCCTACACGTGCTCGTTCGCGCTCCGGTATGTGTTCATGTATGTATACACATGTGTGATTTGTGCGTGTGTGCGTGCTTATGTGCATACATACACACATTCAATGATTTATAGTAGAACGCTTGTATAATTGTTCTTATGTGTTCGCTGGTGTATGTGTGTTTGAGTGTATGTGAGTGCGTGTGTATGTGTGTGTGCGTGTATATGTGTGCGTGAATGTGTGCGTTCATGCCTGTGTGTATGTGTGTGTATGAGTTAGTGTGTGTGTGTGTGTGTGTGTGTGTGTGTGTGTGTGTGTGTGTGTGTGTGTGTGTGTGTGTATGTGTGTGTGTGTGTGTGTGTGTGTGTGTGTGTGTGTGTCTGTAGTAGTAGTAGTAGTAGTAGTAGTAGTAGTAGTAGTAGTAGTAGTAGTTAGTAGTAGTAGTAGTAGTAGTAGTAGTAGTCTTTAAATTAACGTCCATGCACAGTTTGTGATTTGGACGGCAAACAAACAAATCAAGTATAAACAAATAACTACCTATAAACAAGCAAGATTAACGGAATTTAAAGTAATCTACTGAACTCAGAATAAAATAAACATAACGTTATCTCTAGCATTAACTTAGCCTCAGGGAGAATGTGCGATAATTTTTTCTTGCCTTCAAAAGGTGGTAAAATATCTTTAAAACCTTGGCATTCAAAAAGTATGTGCTGTTTGTAAATCTTTTGCCACAAGGGCACAAAGCATTCGTACTAAATTTTGTTTTAAAATCGTCCAGTTTTACCCTGTAAAACAATGATGTGATGGTTCTACAAATATGTAAAGGGGTCTTATTGCGATGGAAATAGTGATATAAAACTGCTGTTGTATCTAAGAATTGTGACTTATTATGAAATTTCGTGACAGATTTATCTTTGTTTTGTGAAACTTGGTTAAAGCGATTATTAGAGATTTTTCTTAACAAGCAGTGACACTCTTGTACCGTATATGGGACATGTAACTTGATTGACCCATTAGATTGTTTAGCTCCCTGTTTTGCAGTCTGATCAGCAAGATCGTTTCCAGATAGGCCTATACCACAATGGGATGGAATCCATAGAAAGGAAACACAAGTACCACGTAAAGTTAGGAAATGAATTAAGGCTTTGATTTCGCTAACTATTCCTACTACGTTGTCACAAAAACTTACGGACTGCAAAGCACTTAACACAGACTTGGAGTCAACACATATCAAAGCTTTGAAAACAGAAACAGGTAAATCTAAAAGGAAATTCAGTGCCATAGAAATTGCCACAAGCTCTGCAATGAAAATGGACCTTTTTGTTTCCTATATAGAAAGATTTTTTTAAATCTTGAGAGCTGGAATTACATATCCCGCTCCTGCTTGATGATTTTCCAGCAGTGATCCATCAGTGTAAACTTGCAAATGTTCAGAATATTGCTCATAAAGACGACTTTTAATGTTAGAAGTTAAGATATGTGGATGCTCACTTTTTTAAAGATTTGTGTCATCAATGTCAAAGTCTGCATGCTGCATCGCCCATGGTGGTATGGTTGGAATCAGTGGTCGAGATGCAATATCGTTTACATCCATTTCAGCTTCATCTACATAGTCCAAAGTGTAAGTTCTAAGAGATTCAAGAGATGATATATTTTGTGCTCTTTTCGGATAATGTATACTAGATTGTGTATCTATTTCTGCTTTATTAAAGTTTGTAACAGTTTGACTTTTCACTACATATTTTGTTACTGACAACTTCCGAAATCCATCCAAAGGTAACACACCCATTTCTTTATAAGTACCAGTGTTAGAAGTGTGGAGAGGAACCCCTAGCGCCAATTTGAATGCTTTACAATCAACACTTTGTAATTTTGCGAGCATAAACTTTGGCGCACTGAAATATGCTTCTTGCCCATAAGTCAATTTACTCCTCACAAGTGATACCGCCAAATGTTTGAGAGTAAAAATATCTTGACCCCAAGGCTGTTTGCTAACAACTTTCAAAATGTTAAGGCTTTTACGAGCTTTATCAAGAACATGTTCTGTGTGGCATTTCCAGTTTAGTGTTGATGTGAGAAAAACTCCCAAAAATTTAACCAGATTTGTATACTGGATCTGAACATCACCTATTCTGAATACAGGCAGATTCTCAAGACTTGTTCCTTTACTAAAAAGCATCATATTTGTTTTTTTCAGGTGAGAGTGCAAGACCGTTTTCCCTCATAAAAGTATACAAACTATCTAAATCAATTTGATATGCCTTCCGTATATGATTTATATCTCTTTTGGAAGATTTCTTTTTCATAGTAACATTAGCCCACATGCATATGTCATCTGCATACTGAACCACTGTGACATTTTTTGTCAAAGTGTCTGGAAGATCATGAATTAAAATATTGAATAGCGTAGGCGCAATTACAAACCCCTGTGGGATTCCCATGTCAACAGATCTAGAAGTAGAATAGGTGCTCCCACTTTAACTTGAATACTTCGACCTATAAGAAAATCTTTGACGTAATTATAGACATGTCCTGAAAATCCTACTGACTTCAACTTAAAAAGCAATCTAGAATGCCACACACTATCATATGCTTTGCTTACGTCAAAGAATGTGGCCAAAATATTTTTGCGTCTGGCAAACTGATTTTTAATTTGTGTTGTCAACTTAACAATATGATCAACAGTGGATCTTCCTTTGCCGAAACCAGCTTGATTCACTGGTATGATATTCTCTTTATCCAATAATGTACCATTCTATGAAGGACGATTCTCTCCATTAATTTTCCAATATGGGAGATGAGTGCTATTGGCCTGTAGCTCTTAATGTTACATCTGGGATTTCCTTGTTTTAAAATTGGCACAATTATAGACTGCTTCCATGTAGATGGTAATCTTCCACTACTCCAACATTTTTTTTAACAGAACACTAAGGAACCATATATATTTTTCGGTAAGATGTTGTAGCATTTGGTTGGATATTACATCCAAACCAACAGATGTCTTTTTGTTTCCTAATACCGAAATTGCATCCTGAACCTCTTGCACAGTAACTGGGGCATTGATGTAAGGATCATTTTGTTGTGGTGGGTCTTTATATTTAGATTGCTTCTCTTCTATCTCTCTGAAAGTTATTATATCTTTGGAAAGACTAGATATTTGCATTGTTTTAGAGAACATATCTACAAAAGCTTCAGCCTTCTCAGCATTGCTAGGTAATGTATCATTTTTTAGATCTAACTGGATAGGATATCTAGGCAACTGTACCCCATTTTTCATTTCATGTATCTTCTGCCAGACCTTAGGTACATCTTTGTAGTTTGAGACATCTGAAAGACAAAAAGATGACCAAAAATCTTGTTTGGCCTGGGCTATCACCTTATTACTATTGATATTTGCTTTTTTCATTTCTTGGTGGTTCTCTTTTTTACGATCTTTTAAGTATTTCTTAGTCTTTTTTTTTTCATGTCCACTGCACTTTGGCATTGTGGATTCCACCAGATATTTCTACAAGATTTCGCTGAGCGAAAGGAATGGTATTTTGGAATTGAATTTTCAGCTGCAAACAGCAATATTTTAATAAATTTAGAGTAAAAAGAGTCCACGTCATTGTCAAAAGCTGTTTCTAGATCTAAACTGTACGCATTGAGCAGTTCTTTAAACTTGTCCCAGTCTGCCTTTTTATAGTTAAACCTGGGTACTTTGTCCGTTATCACATCTTCTGTACATGCTTTTTCATTTACAGTAATACACAGTGGTAAATGATCACTTCCTAAACTATCAGGAAAAGTCTCCCAAATACTGTTTGGGACAAGCGATGGAGAAATGAGTGACAAGTCAATGGAAGTAGATTATGATATGAAATGTCTGGAATTCTTGTGACACACTTTTCATTGTTAAGCAAACATAATGGAGAATTAACGATGTTTTCTACAAAACGGTTGTTAGTAACTATAGTGCAGTCTTTCTCCCACAATGGAGCATGGGCGTTGAAGTCACCACCAATAAACCATTTCACTCTGGAGTCATCTAATGAATGTAACCAGTCAGAATTTTGGTTATTTGGACCTGTGGAAAATAGACAGAGACCACATTCATTGTTAAATTTTTGTTAAATTTCACACATACTGCACAGGAGAAGACGTCAGCTGTATTGCTTGGTACAGGAGACTCACAGATGGTATACTGAAGTCCCTGCTGCACATAAATAGCAGTGTATATTTTTTCCCGTGACACAGACTTTGTTTTGTCATAGATAGGTGGGTAATAGAAATTCGGGATATTTGGCAACTGACTTGACGACACATTAAGAGACTGCAGCACTAAAACTTGGTATTTTTTAGGTGATAGATGGTCAAGCAAATAGGGTAAATTCACAGTAGCACTTCGGGCATTCCACTGAAAAATGTGAAGTGTCTGATTGGTTTTGGCACACACACACAAAAAAAACAAAAAAAACGTTTAAAAAAAAAAAAGAACACACAAAAGAACACAGGAAAAAAAACCCACACAAAAAACCTATCTTTTAAAAGAAAAACAAGGGGAAAAAACAAACAAACAATCAACCCCCCCAAAAACAACTGATTTAAAGCAAAATGTAGCAATGAATATTTAAAGAAAATCTTAATCAACTGGTACTCCTAAAGCACAACTAATAAACACTTATCTGTGCGCTTTAAGCCACAAAAGTGAGAGAAAAAAACAAAAATTCGGGATCCCGAGGAACAAATATGAGTGACAAAGTCAATAGTAGTAATACAAGTTTCCACCGGACCAAGACTGCCAGTCTGTGGGCAAGGCGTGTCTGCTGAAGGAGGGACAGCCTCTTGGCCACTGGTATCGCTGGCGCTGGAGACCTCTTTTCTTGGGACGTTCCCACAGAAGGCGCTGAAGAGATCGTCCAACATTCCCAGCGAGAACTGTGGTGCCACGGTAAGATGGGTGATTACCGCCTTGCATCATACGTCCCTGACCTGTTTTACGATTTTCATGGGACACGAAAGAAACGCGAGGATGCTCAAGCAGGGCTGAATTATTGTAAGCATTGAATAAATCTGCTTTTGCATTTAAATCTCAATTACATGTGGGAGAAACTTTGCTTAGCAGCACCTTGATATTTTTATATTTTTTCTGACAGAGAGGTGACAACACCAACAAAATCTTTACTGGCTTCTTTGGGCTCTTTTTTTTCTTAAAATTTCATTAATGCCCACATGGATCAGAACGACTTCAGCTGAAGACAAGTTAGTATGCTCCATTTCTTGAGTGATGTCCAGCTGTGTTTACTTTTTTCATGGTCGCCTGAAACCCATAGGATCTACCCAACCTGTGCCCATCAATCCGTTTGAAAACAGAATTGTGTATTATGAAAGCTATAGGAAACTGTGTGGTGTTATTTTGAGGAATTGATGCATTTATTCGATATGTATTTTCCGATTTGAAGTGTTCTCTTTTAAGATCTTGATCATCTTGTCTATCATCTTGTTTGCCCAACACTCTACTTTGGTTCGTTTTATTGTTGACTTCTTTTTTCCTTCGACTTTGTACGTCACGTTTTTCATGACGTAAAGTTTGGACTGCTGTTTCAATGTTCTTTCTTGAAACGTCATTTTCTTTCTTTTTTTGAGTAGGCCTAGGTTTAGCCGGTGTATTTTCTTTACTGCTCATTCGACCTGTACCGTGTTTTCGCCACGCGTTGCTGGTGGCTTTGATGGTCGGAGGTACAGATCGCGCTGCCACCTCAGCATAGGAAGGGCTGGTGGATCGCGTAGATGGAGCGGGGACCTCGAGGTCTACTTTGTCTGTGTGGAAACAGCACTTACCGTTTTGGGACAGTGGCTCTGCATAAATAGAGTAACGTTGTCGCGTCCATCAAGGTTTTTCTGGGTCCTGGCAAACTCTTGAAAAGTTTGTGAAATTTCGTTGATTTTTCTACTGAGTTCTTCTATTTTATCAAATAAACTACTGTTGTCAATGGAAACAGGCTGCTCCTTCGTGTCATCACAACTGGTTGACAAAATTTCTGCATTCAAAACATTGGTAGGTTTGCACTTTGACGAACAGTTAGATGTAACACATTCTTCACAAGAAAATTTGCGCTTGAAATTTAAAAACACTGTGAGCTGGTAGGCAGGAAGCTTGGTACAGTCAATATGAATTTGTCTCTTGCAATCATGGCAACTCAACGTTGAAATTCCAGGTCTTGTCGATCCACAAAAACAATTAGACTTTTGAAGGTCGCTACTTCTATTTAAAACACTTACATCCTGGCAAGATTTGACACTCAAACTTGGTGCTGATTTCTGACGTTTCCCTAGGGTGTCTAACCATCTGGACTTGCTCATTTTCCTCAGAAATCCCAGAGAAGAAAAATCAGCTGTGCTTAGTAACCGCCATGTTGAATCTTCTGTGTGTGTGTGTGTGTGTGTGAGTGAGTGTGAGTGGTGTGTGTGTTAGTGTGTGTGTTAGTGTGTGTGCGTGCACCTTTGACTGTCTCTGTATATAATACAAGAAATGAAACGAACAAAGAAAGAAAGAAACAACAAAAATCACCTCCACCCCCTTAAATAATAAAGAATCTGAAAGAACCCAACTTTACGTCCAATAATTTCATTTGTCCCTTGTCAGTCCTAAGCCCTATTGCAAACCCACATGCATTTGTTTATCATGGACAGGGAACTGAACAACTCAAACTAAAACAAGAAAAAATACAAAAGTTTGCAAAGAAAGCTTCTTACTAAATTGTTATTTATTTCCAGCATAATCGCATTATTAAGCAATATTTTGTCCAAATGACATTAAATCAAACGTTATATTGCGCAAATTGCACACTGTAAGGATGAGTACTATTATATTTCGACTTTTGATTGTATAAACAAGAACTTAAACAAACTATGGTATTAAAAGTCCTTAATTTTAAACATTACCAGCAGTCTTCTTCCTGTGCAAACGCAGATGAAAATGGAATTCTAAAAAATTATGTCTCCCTGTATAGTTCCTCTGTAAGCAGGATGTTACTGCCACATCCCTCTATTATTAGATTAGAGACTAGGATTTACAGAACCCCCATCTTTCGCAATCGCCAGCAGTAATCATGTACAATTGGCCGGTTTGTGCAGGGTCAAAACAATGTAGCCTGTAGCCACTTTGCCTCTACCTGCTTCAATCATCCCCAGATAGACATTTTGGGGAGGAAAATTGAAATCAGAAGTAGATGAATTTGCATTGCCAGTAGCGGCTATCGTGTTCTGGGCATTCCAGGCAGGGTTGGGATGGGTGAGAACTTTGATAAACCGAAATGGTTTTTGTAACTAACTACTTAAAAATCAATCACAGCCACATGGTTTATTGTAACAGTAAAGTATATGCTATAAAGAGTCTCCACATACCAAAAAGTGAAAAAGTGGCCGATAGCTGCTTCTGGCAGGCAACTCTCGATATATATATATATATTTATATAATATATATATATATATATATTATAATATATATATATACATGCATGCATGTATGTATGTATGTATGTATGTATGTATGTATGTATGTATGTATGTATGTATGTATGTATGTATGTATGTATGTATGTATGTATGTATGTATAATTCATATACACAATTTTTTTTTCTTTTTGTAATTTTGTCATTTACACTCTTTGCCACTAGAAATGATTGGGGGAGGGGGGGGGGGGGGGGGGTTGGCTGCTAGAGTCAGTAATAACAATATTATAGGTTTCCTTGTTTCTGGTACATAGGAGCGTATGCCTTCACAGAGAAGATAAGAAGTCTTTTGAATGAATCAGAAGATACACAGATAAGAGATTGTGCAGTCATATGTTTCCATTAAGGTCAAGACTTTTATGATAAAGAGAGCCAGTTTGAACGGACCGGTTACATCACACTTTCGAAAGTCACTATGGTTGCTAATAAAGTAATATTAGCATCAAATTAGGCTAAAACCTCATATTCATTGTTTGGTAGTTTATGATCCACTCATAAACCTGCAGAGGGCAGAAGGAAAAGAGGCAGATCACCAACATCCTGCATTGCTAACATCACTGAGATCAGTGGTCTGGGAGGACTACAGGAGATCATAGAACTCAGCAGAGATGGAGAAAGATGGCGAACCCTGGAGATATTGCACGGAGCTCCTACTGACGACAGCGTGATGGAGGCAGTTCAGTTGAGAGTTGTAAATTTGGAAGCAAGGATATGTATCATAGTTTGTGTAAAGCTTTCTTCTATGTTTGATGTGCGTTTAGCCAATATACTGATGACAGGAGGGAAGAAAAGAAATAAAACCCAACTTTTTCCTGCTTTGAAAGATGTAGCTTTTTTTCAATTTAAAAAAAAAAAAAAACTTTACCAGTTTACCTCTTTTCTTTTTTTCAAACCATAGATACAGGCATACCAGCAGTTATCAGGTTTTATCTGTAGTTGTTGATTGAGTAGTTTTGGGGCTTTTTTTGTTGTTGTTGTTGTTGTTGTTGTTGAGCGTTCCCCAGCTTAACACCCTGTGGGTCACCCAGAATATGCACTCTGACTCACTCATCCCACCTGGGAATCACTGTGAGTTAAGAAGTTTGTGTGTTTGTTTTCAAGTACCTCGCCATATAGGCAGCCGTACTCCGACTTCAGATAATTTTCTTTTTTCTTAAATGGTGAGATCTTACTTTTTACATCACCAGCACCTGTATGTTCAGGAAAATGAAGTATGAGCAAACATGTCCACTATTTCATTAAGCATACAGAATTCTTCATATACATCAGCCATGCATACAATCTTGGATACATACATACACACCGGACAACAAACAAAATCAATGGAGGGATGATAATCTTTATTTTCATCATAGACAAAACATGCTTTTTTCAGAGTGAAAGCAACTCCATTTCAGGAATTTCACTGTCTTCAGCATAACACTATTCACATAAGACTCATTCTAAAACTTTTCTTACAATTAGCTCTCTTTCCCTTTTCCTCCTTTCTCTTTATTTCTTTCCCTCCAGTGGACATAGCTTATTAATGGTTTTTTTCTGTAACGACTTTGCAGACTCGAAGTTCAAAGATCTACTTGTAATGTCAAGTAATGTCAGGTATAACAGTCACAAGTTCCGACTGACAATCATGCTGATTGGTGAACATTCAGTATCACACACACACACACACACACACACACACACACACACACACACACACACGCTCATTCTCACATACAAACATACACACAACATCTTAAAAACTAGTAACTCTTCCTCTTACATCCAAACTTCACGATGCTTCTATTTAGGCAGGGCTAGTGCTGTAGACTTGGGATTTTAGTAGTTGTCCCACCTATAGACAATACTTTCACTACTTCTGTGTTGGTCGCATAACCTCTTTTGTCTTTATTTAATTCTATCAAGAACACAACAGTTGTTTGTTTGTTGCTTTAATGTAGTAAAAAAAAAAAGAATAAAATAAAAACCAGACCCCATTTCCCTTTATATTTGTCTACTGTTCGGATATGTTAAGAAATTTTTTTAAAGCCACTTAAAAGAAACCAAAGCAGAATTTTTAAAAAAAGCTACCATCACAAAAATGTCAAAAAAAGAATGAATGAACAAATGACCCTGTTAGACATATTGGACACTCATACTATTTTTCCTTCAACTTCATCACAGGTACTTTTTGTTCTTTTGTATATATCTGCCGGTAACACTGCTCGACATATTTTACATTTAGCATGGCCCAACACATTGGCTAGCAAAATTAACTGTGAACATTTAACTGCTAGTTTGTTCACGCAGATAAAAATCCTAAAATATCAACACTCTTTGCTGCAATCGATGGTACAAAGATGTCAATCTGTCCACTAAAAAAACAAACGTGTGAGCCAGAACAGAGAAACACAGTCCTGAAGAATCCTGCACTACATCTCAAGAGTAAACTAAACTGAATCAGAAACTGCTAAAGCATCATCTCAGGTGTTTCATTTCTCTCAACATACATTTTCCATGCTAAAGGTGACGGGACCAAAACCTAAAAATCCATCAACTTTTTGCCCCATGGTGCAGAAATCCTACCTTTTATTCTTTACATAAAACTGACATGTTCTGAATGATGCAAGTCTTTGGAATGACCCGACACACACATTTTGTTTTCAAATATTTGTAAAACATTTGTGGGAGTCCAACAAGGAAAAAACTCGACAAAATTAAAAAAAAATTACAAATCATATGTATGCAAACACACACGCCATGACCATGAAGTCAAATCCCCACATTTCAAAGAGCTATTTCCAACACAGAACTTAAAACATTCACCACCACCACCCCCCAAAAACTTATTAACAAAACTACAAATACACACACACACACACCATGACTTTGATCTCAAATCCCACACTTCAAAGAGCCGTTTCCAACACAGAACTTAAAAAATTCACCCCCCAACAACTTATCAACAAAACTACAAATCTGAAATCAAATCCCCCACTTTTCAAAGAGCCGTTTCCAACACAGAACTTCAACATTCCCCCCCTATCCCCTCCCCCCTTTGGAACACTACAGTGTCTTACTGCTACTCCCTCACAGACTGACACAATGGCCACCGTGCAGGTCACAGCAGCGCATAATTACAACAGTGTTGCAACGTGACATACAAGTTTCTTCTGTACAGGGAAACGAGGATAACAGTCAGTAAACAAACACAACAGTCAACATGTTGCTGGATCCAGGCAGGTAGGCAGGCAGGCAGGTGAGGGGAGGGGGATTATCTCTTGGAGGGCTTCAGCTCGTCAAAGCAAGAGCGCAGAAAAATATGGGGCTTCATCTTCTGTGGGTCGTACCCTTCGTGGCCCTGGAAAAGAAAAAAAAACGCAACATGGATGATGAGTTGTATGTCTAAGTGCCCATCCAACCTTCAACATGCTTACATGCATCCACAGCTCAGTCTGAAATTCTTTCAGTGAAAGCACAATTCATCATTACTAAATGCATCTCCACGCACGCACGCACGCACCTTCCATCTGATATCACTATTTAGTGGAAGGACGTTAAACTGAAGAACTACTACTACACACACACACACAAAGTCAGTAGGCCATTCTGTGCTGGTGGGAATGGATGACAAAATGTACAAAACTGCATACACATGGGGACTGGATGTAAAAAAGCGCACAAGAGCTTATTCCATTATCCTCATTATGAAAGAATAAAATAAAATAGAATAAAATAAAATGTCAAAATAAAATCAAATTTCACACACACACACACACATTAACACAAACACACACACACGCACACACTCTCTCTCCTTTGGATGAGACTTTAAAGCCGAGGCCCAGTGTGCGAATGCACGCAGAACATCTTGCGCACACATTAAATCCTGTTCCGCTTTTCGTAAGAGTAGGCCATCGTGTGCCGGTGGGAACAGATGACATTTACAAAACTGCATACACACGGGGACTGGATGTAAAAAAAAAAGCACAAGAGTGCTTATCCCATTATCCTCGATATTAAAGAATAAATAAATAAATCTCTCTTTTCTTGTCTGTCTGTCTGACCCTCCCTCCCCCTCTTCATCTCCTCTCTCCCTCCCTCCATTAACCTCACCTTGGACCAGTCATAGCTGGAGGCGTAGGCGAAGATGTTTCCCTGGGCGTTGAAGTTGCAGGTGGTGATGGGCTGGTCAAACTGCTCCGACGTCTTCAGCTTGGTGCGGGCGTCCTTGTCCCAGAAGCTGAAGCGACCATCAGACCCCACCGTGGACAGAGTCCCATGGACAGGATGGAAGGAGATGTCATTCACCTGCACAACATGACACGATGCCACATAACAGGCATGCAGTCAGAACAGCTAGAATGTTCCTTCAACACAAAATGTCATTCACCTGCAAAACGCCACAAAACAGGCACGCAGTGAGAACAGCAAGAAGGAAACACTTGTTCTAAATAACCCGCACCTACTCAAGTCTTTAAATTCAAAATTACAATGTTATCACTTTCAGATGCTTTTGTCACTGAGTAATTCCGTGTGCACACACACACACACACACACACCACAACTTTTTTTCTTAGATGGATGACTTGATAAAAAAAAAAAGTAAATTTATTGCTTAATGTACCATCTGGAAATAAAATCTTGACTTTGACTTTTGACATACA
>CM060322.1:6687807-6698171 GCA_030674155.1 Stramonita haemastoma
GCTTTTGACTCTGGCATTGGGGGATGACAGGAGGTGAGAAGTGATGCTGGTTTGTTAAGTTTTTCGGCCTCTGCCTTCTTTTCTCTCCCACTGCCAAACTAAAAGTGTTAGAATGAGTTGGTGTGTATTTAGTGCAACAAGGGGGTTGTCCCTGGCAAAATTCTGTAGAAAAAAGCCACTCTGATATGGAAACAAACACACTTGCAGACAGGAAAAAGAAAAAAATGGGTAGGCACTGCACTTGTGGCGACGCACTCTCCCCGGGGTGAGTAGCCCAAATTTCGAGCAGAGAAATCTGCTGTGACATAAAGTGGTACAAAATATAAAAATACAAAATACAAAGTTGCAGACAGGAAAAAGGAAAAAAAAAGGTAGGCGCTGAACTTGTGGTGACGTGCTCTCCCTGGGGAGAGAGAACAGCCAGGATTTCACGCATAGAAATCTGCTGTGACATAAAGTGGAACAAACTGACAGACAGACAGACAGACAGACAGACAGTACCTGGTATTTGAGGGGGGACTCCATTCTCTTGAATTCTTGGGGCTGGTTGTCCAGCTGGTAGATGATCAGGCCTCTGCCTGCTGTGCCCACCACCGCCATGGGGTATTTCTGTGGGCAAACACACAACCGTCAGTGTGAGAAACACGCATGTGTGCATACATGTATGCATACATGCATGCGCACATACACATGCACGCACGCACTCACAAGCACACACACACGCATACACCCATGTGTGCACACATACGAATGCATGCGCGCACACACACACACACACATACACAAACACACACGCACACACACATATGCACACACATATGCACACACACACACACACACACACACACACACACACACACACACACACACACTATGATCAAGAACACATGCACATGAAACAAAAGTGCATACATCCACTACACACTCCCACACTCATTACACACAAGTTTCTAGCTTCAAGTCAATCTACCTTTTAGATGTTGCCAGTATGCTCACTCTGAAGACTGTGTGGGTTTCAAGTTTCTCCTTTCTCTCTACATTTATTCAAAAACTGAATTATGGGTTTTTTTCTTTCCGTTGGTGTTTACTCTATTACTCATTTTTCACAAACTGCATAACATCAGCATACATTCCATAAACATAACTGTAAGCTGCAGGAAGATATAAATATATAATTGCAATTGCTCCTCCCCCCTCCCCCAAAAAAAAATCTTGCGAAACACAGCAAAAGTATTTCCTTAAAAAAAAAAAAGATAAAAAGGAGAAAATCCAATATCATATATTACTCACCACATCGGCACAGTAACATCTCTCAGGCAGGTTGACAGTCAGGATAGGGTTGGAGGAACGTGTGTCCCAAAACTACACAGAAAAAGGAAATACATTCAACCCCTGAACATGACTTTGTCACACAAAATAACCACTTCATCATTGAATTACATTTTAATTCTGACATGGATATCAAAAATAAAAGACCTGTCAAAATAAATTCTTAACTCCACCTTGGAATGTAAAAAAAAAAATCAGATAACCAGAAAATATCTGCCTGCTAAATCTTAGGTCATAAATTCAAACATTCAAAAATAAAATGTAGGCTCTATCTTCTGTCTTTTGATTATGATTTGTATGATCAATATCCCTGTCAGTATTGTAATTGCCCTTCAGGGATGATTAAAGTGTTTTTGACTTGATAAGACTAAATTGGGTTAAAAGCCATTGACTCTATGGCAAGTAATCCTACCCACTTTAGAGTGAAGTTGCACATTTAGCTTACTTCTGGGTTAAACTTCTTTAAACTAAATGATTCTGACAGGACTTCAAGTTTCATTTTAGGCTACATCACAGATAGACCTATCGCATGTAACAGCACAGTTCAGCCCTGAAAGGCCTCCTAAGGCCTTGCACTTGGTTGGTGCTGCAAAGATAAAACTTTTTTTTTCAACCACTGCGTGACAGATATCTATACTTTCACAACTGTGTTTCAATGACACAACCAGACTGCTCAAGAAGCGAAAGGAGCAGTTCAAGGGACACAGACAACACCAAGACATGTGACATGACCACCCACCTTCAGTGTCTTGTCCCAGCTCCCTGTCATGACACAGCTGTAGTTAGGGGCCTTGATCCAGTGCACTGTCTTCACCGGGGCATCGTGCTGTCACACACAATCATACCATCAATCTTCTGGTGCTGTCACACACAACCATACCATCAATCTTCACCGGGGCATCGTGCTGTCACACACAATCATACCATCAATCTTCATAGGGGCATCATGCTGTCACACACAATCATACCATCAATCTTCACCAACACATCTGCCACTGTAAGGAGGATGACATAATAAAATATGTTGTTTTCAGGAAATATACTGTGAAAAACATCAATGGAGTAAGTATATATGTCTCTCTAATGACGCCAATGTCCTTATCCTCATCTTCAAAATATTTCAGAAAATGGATAAAGAAAGGCAAGGCATTTCTGAAGAAGCACACACACACACAAATCTCAATGTTCAAGCCCAATACAAAACAGAAATAATATTATTTTTTAAAACACATAAATGAATAAACACACAGAAAGTGCAGAAAATACCCCAATTCTTCCTACATGTAATTCAGTCAGACATGAAAAGACTTCAAACGGACATTAAGTCAAAACTGAAATTAGCTTCTGTATCATTCGTGTTCTGGAAAACTGAATCCTAAATAGATTTCATCCATTAAAACTTTTACATCAAGCATTTTTCATTAATTTCCTGCTGTCTTCATACACATTCCAGAGCAAGTCAAAACAATTACTATGAACACTGAACATGCAGGCCTACAGCTCCTAATAATAGACAATTTCAATATGTGAGAGCAATTCGAATACACAATCTTTGGAAAAAAAAACAATTTTAATAAAAAAAAAATTTCCGAAGTGGAAAAAAAGGGAAGAGAACATGTGTCCATAAAAGACTGTGCACAGATAAACAACAAAAAAACAGGTTTCCATAATTTTAAAAAAACACAAAAAACCTCTAGACGTGAAGTGTGAAGACTGTACCTGAGCAATCTGCACACACTGGTTACTGTTGAGGTCCCACAGCTTGGCTGTTTTGTCACACGAGGCTGTGAACACTTTGGTACCATCCTGTTTAGACATGTCAAACAAATATCTGTTATAGCTGATATGTGAGTCAATCACATGAATGAGTGAAAGACTGAGGAAGCACACGTGTACACACAATACAGGAGTATGCTCACTCATAACGCATGCTTGTTTACATGTGTTTATAAAATACATTAGCTACCATTATATATATTTACAGATATTTTCACATGTTCAGGTTCAAGACACCCAAAGAAAACGACAAATCTACACATCCAAAAAGAAGCAGTTAAATATCTCTTCTAATTACACAACCAAAAGCACAAACCAAAACATTCACGCTAGCATGCCAAAGTTGGGTTGCCAAACCTACAAAGTAGTGTTTTTAAGTGCAAGCTGTTTATCTGGTTATTTGTTTACATCCTGTTTCATAACACTGTGTTGCACTTTGTGAAAAGATGTTAAATAAAAGATTCATTCATTCATTGCACATCTGCCTTGATTTTACTGTTGTTTTCTTAAGACCTAATCAACCAGTTCCAACTAATAAACCATCACTAGCTTTTCTCTTCATCATTTAAAGATTTTCTGGCATTGTTTTTCAAACCCAAACTTTGAAACAAGATGTTTCTAGATGTAATTTCTAGCCTGGGGATGAGAGTGCATATCACAGAAACAGGAAAATGAGTTGGCCACATGGTTAAAGCATTGTGCTCACTATCAGACAGCCTGGATTTGAGCCACCGCTGAGGTACCAGATCAATCGATAAGATTTGTTCCCTGGAAACTCATTTGGATGAGAGACTGTAAGCCGAGGTCCTGTGTACAAACGCACAGAACATTTTGCACACACTAGAACCTCTTCTTCCTTTTGGAAGAATAGGCCACTGCATGCCAGTAAGAACAGATTAATTTTGTTTAAAATTCATGCACACTGCCATCATGTTTCGACATCATCCCTGAAATTGTTATGCGGCTACCTTAATGGTAGGCACTAATGTCAAATCAAATCAGATCAAATTTTTATTTCCAGATGGCACATTGAATAAGCATTGATTTGCTTTTCTTAATGTGTCGCATATGCAAAAATTCTCACTAGTGATGAACCTCAGAGCTGAAGCAAACAAATTAAAAAAATATATATTTTAAAAAATCACAGATACATCATGCGAAGATGCACAACCATGGGTGGGGTGGTAGTCAGTACTCACATCACTCCAGTCCACATCCAGCACAGGCCCTGTGTGTGTCTGCTGGGCTTTGGGGATGGTCTGTCCACTCTGCTGCACCTCCCAGCAACTCACCTGACACACACACATCTTACTGTTACTGTGTCCCGTTTTTACACTTCATTACAGGTGAGAAAATGTGTGAGTGCCAGGGTGTGAGTGTGAGTGTGAGAGTGTGTGTGTGTGTGTGTGTGTTTGTGTGTGTGTGCATGTGTGTGTGCATGCATGCATGCATGTGTGTGTGCACACATGCATGCTCTTGAGCATGTGCAAGTTAACAAAAATATACAGTGAGTGTGAGCACCTGCAGGGTCTTGCATATATATTTATCAAAAACCACTTTCAAAAGACAATAAAAAGAACAGCAACATTCATGGAATAAATTTGAAAGGTAGGCTCCTGATGCCAAAGCCAAGTATTTAACAAACAAACTTGGACAACACACACACGTATGCACGCACACACGCACGCACACACTATCTCTCTCTCTCTCTCTCCCTCTCACACACACACACACACACACACACACACACACGCACACACACACACACGCAAACACACACACACACACACACACACACGCAAACACACACACACACACACACTTCAGCAGAAAGACAGCCACAGCAAACCTCATGCAACCAAATCTGCCACAATCACAATGACATCATTCAAGTAACGCACAGGCCTCGTGCCCAAATAACAATACATGGAATTTATATAGCGCTATATCTTACAAAAACAAATCAAAGTGCTTGCAATCGACTGATACAACACACAATCAACAACAATTACTAGTTTTAGAAATTAGCAAATTCGTATGCACACACACACACACACACACACACATACACACACTCATAAAGGTTATACACTTTGGCAGGATAAAGGGGATTTCATATGTTGAAAACAGGGACAGAGAGGAGATGGAAACAGAAGGCAAAAATGTTAGGTTTGAAATAAGTGTGTCTTGAGGTTGGATTTAAAAGTGTCATATGTAGGCTTTTGCCACAGGGAGAGAGGGAGGTCAAATCACCTTATTGTCCCAACTGCCGGCAATGAGGAAGGTGGACTGTAGAGCACCAGGGCTGAACTTGACACAGCTGACACTGTCGTCTGGGGGTGAGGTCACCTGTACCGGACATCCACACCATAAGTCAATATTTACAAAACTGCATACACACGGGGACTGAATGAAAAAAAAGCACATGAGTGCACAGCTGACACTGTCGTCTGGAGGTGAGGTCACCTGTACTGGACATCCACACACCACAGTCAATATTTACAAAACTGCATACACACGAGGACTGGATGAAAAAAAAAGCACATGAGTGCTTATTCCATTATCCTCGATATAAAAGAAAAAATAAAATAAAATTCATTCACCAGAACGACAAAAATGACCAGGTTAAAACAAGTGTAAAATTTAACTTTCACTAAGTTAAAAAAAAAAAGTACCTGTGTAAAGATAAAATTACAGACAATAACAATGAGAATTTTACGACGTTTTTCAACATCCAAAACAGGGTATCATCATCATTCAATGACAGTGACAGAACTACGAAAAAAGCATCAGTCAAAGGTTGTTACGTTACCTCAAAGTCTTTCATTGGATTGGTATTGGCAGCTGTGGCAGTGCTGCCAAAGACATTGGACTGGCCAAACGATGTTCCAAACAAACTCATCCTGGGCCTAAATTTGTGAGTTCTGCAACACAATGAAAAATCATGAGCAAAACTTAAAAGAGTCATGAACTAAAGCACTGTGAGTGTAGTAAACTGTACTCCTCTATTTTAACCACTTACGCTGAGGTTATAATGTTATTGTATAAATGAACAAACATTGACATACCTCACACAGCTTTGCTGCGTTTGCATTACTCCATAGTCAAAAGCAAAACTTGATTTCTTAGCACAATTTCACTGACAGTGACACAGCAAAGTAGAAAAGCAAAATTTTTGGTTGTTTCAACATATACTGATATAGTCACCTGTCTTCTTGTCAACCCAAAAACAAAAATGACTGCTATTGAGACAAAAATGTCAAGTTTGTGTATCTCCGCCTTTTTCCAAGGATTGGGAGAAAATGTGAATAATAATAATGCATGGAATTTGTATAGAGCTATATCTTGTAAAAACGAATCAAAGCGCTTGCATTTGACCTATACAACACACAAGCAATCAATAACAATTTACAGTTTCAGCAAATTTGAATGTATACACACACGCATGTGCGCGCACATGCGCGCAGCGCACGCACGCGCACGCGCGCACACACACACACACACACACACACACACACACACACACACACACACACACACACACACACACACACACACACACACACACTGCCTACAGTAGCACCTAGAAAACAAAGGAAAATGTTTGCTCTATCATTTCCAAAGTCAAATACAGTAATGAAGCAAAACTGACATTATATAATATATATGCTGATGATGTATCCATGCATTGTGTGATTAGATAGCCAGTAATTGAGTAAACCAGCCAACTCCCTGTACTGGCTATAAATCGACAAAGTGATGACTTCTTTATGAAATTCACAAAGTAATCTCTTGCACAAAGACCACTTCAACCCTGACATCTTAATGTTATCACACTTTTTTTTTTCATTCCTCAGCTAGAGCTCTGAGGTAACTGTTCACCAATGGTGAGATTTGCATACACATGTACAATAATGTGACCGTTTTTACCCACCATTCAGGTAGCCATTTCAACTTCTTGGATGATGTCTATTATAATAAATCATTATAAATATAATGATACCAATGAGTATGAGGTTTTTTTGTGGGTTTTTTTTGTCATCAGTTCCTACTGGAACATAATGACCTACTCTTCTGAAAAGCAGAACAGGTTTTAATGTGTGCATAAAGATACTCTGTGCGCATTAGCTCATGGGACCTTGGTTTAAATACTATGCTATCTGAAGGACCCTCTGGGGAACTGAGTCAGTACTGATGTTTACTCATTGAACAGGTGCCTCAACAACGGCTTGATCCTGGGCTGTCAGATCATGAGCACAATGCTCCAACCACTACTAAACTAATCTGCCCTGCCCCACGCAACCCCATCCTAACATTTTGCAAAATATATATCCCTCCTCATTGTCAATACCTTAAAAATGATAAAATCATGAATACAAACATAAGAAGAAAAAGGAAGATGGCAGGATGATTAAGATGTTCACCTGTCTAACAAGTAAACTGTGAGCACTGGGTAACAACAGTGGGTTGGACAGTCACACAGGATATATCCAGTATGTAGTGTTAACTGCAATGGCATTTCAATTTGAATAGATCTATAATAACCTTGAAGTTATGTTATCTTTTTTGTTTGTTTTCCACTTTTCTAATCGTGTTACCTGATGATAAATTACTCAATAATTTACTGATTACATACAAAATGACTGGTACAGTGGTAGTGGTAGCCTCAAGTGCCCAACAATAGCAACATGGTCTGCTTTTGTTAGAACACTATTGAGTATTACTTTTAGTCTGAAGACTAATAAGTACTGTAATAGAAAAGGCAATTAATGTGGCATGATTATATCATATATCATTATATCAATATACATGTGTAAGTTGCATGTTGATGGACTTTTGATATTTCAATTATTTGCAATGATAAACTTGTAAGTTGTAATGTGTGTAAAGGCATGTTGACTTAAGAATTTCTTATTGTATTATTAGTTTATTACAGTGAAAATCTAAATGAGTCTTTGTTGATGCATGCTTGCAGCTGCATGTGCATGAGTCTGCACATGTGTGCTGTACACTCAAAATCTGTCTACTTTACACTTTAACTTTGCCATAATTCTGTTCATACTTCAATTCAGCATGGGTTTTTTTTTCCCCTCAAACTTGCACTCATCCCAAAGACAAAACAAAGTAAAGTTGCCTCAGTACATTGCATACCAAACTTTTCATATTTTCTAACTTTGCTATTTGCATCAGCAAATTAATTAATGCTGTTCAAAAGAATGTCTTAGGCAAGACTACCTAAGGAACTAATTTTTAAACACAGAATGAGAGAAACTCAGAGAGAGAGAGAGAGAGAGAGAGAGAGAGAGAGAGAGAGAGAGAGAGAGAGAGAGAGAGAGAGAGAGAGAGAGAGAGACAGACAGACAGACAGACAGACAGACAGACACAGACAGACAGACAGACAGACAGAGACAGAGAGAGAGACAGAGAGAGAGACAGAGACAGAGACAGAGACAGAGAGACAGAGAGAGACAGAGACAGAGACAGAGACAGAGCATCTTGAGCACGTGTTGGAGGAAAGGGAGATACCTGTAGAGCTCAGGTAGAAAAGGGAAGGGACATTCTGAAGCATGGGGAAGGCTACTTTTTTTTTTTTTAAACTGTCTTCATTATTTTCTTATCAATAGCATACAACAAACATATATATTGCAATTTGTTTTAGGTCATACAAATGTGTGCATATTACTATGGTCGTTAGTCTGTGTTTGATATCTTAATAGTAGAGTATTAATTTTATTGATAATGATATTTGATTATTTGTCTTATAAATCATATATAACAATATGGTTCAATAATAACAATATGGTTTATGTCATAAAAACATGTGCACATGTGTACAGTTTCCAATATATAATTTTGTGTGTGCGTTGGGGTGTGTGTGTGTGTGTGTGTGTGTGTGTGTGTGTGTGTGGTGTGTGTGTGTGTGTATAGTGCATGTGTGTGCGTGTGTATGATCTGTGAGTGTGTGGATATTTTATTTAGGAGAGTTTATGACTGGCTGAGGTTTTGCCAATTTCTGAATTTGTGGGTGCTTTTGATTTTGAGATGGGTGCAAGCTGATGTTTGAATACTATGTTGAAGAATTTTCATTATATTATGTTTACATGTTTGCTGTTTTTATCTTTTTGAGATAGAGTATCTAAATTTGAAGTGATGACTTTTTTTTTGAGGATAATGGAATAAGCACTCGAGATTTTTCCATCTAGTCCCTGTGTGTGTGCAGTTTTGTAAATTTGTCATCTGTTCCCATCAAAACACAATGGCCTACTCTTTCGAAAAGCAGAACAGGATTTAACGTCTGCGCAAGATGTTCTGTGTGCGTTCGCACACGAGGCCTCGGTTTATAGTCTCATCCGAAGGACTTTAGGGGACAGTGGAGTCTGCACTGTCAACTCCAGGGGAAAATTTCCCCTTGAACGAGATTCGAACCGGGTGGTCAGATTGCGTTTGCCTTCTAGCCTACGTTAGGCCTAGCCTAACGGTTATTTATTTAGTCTAGCACTGTAGCAGTAGCACAAGCGTGGGTGAAAATCATTTCATTTTCCGCTGAACAGAGAAATGGGGAAAAGAAAATGTATGACAGTTTACGTCGAAGCCAGATTTTCACCCATGTACTAGTATTTAATCCCATAAAATGCATTACAACGTAAGTAAAACAAACACAAACGCTACTTACTAGGCTATGCACTGTTTTCTCAAATATTTCGCGGAGTCTGGTGCAAAATACAACAGGAAGTGTGAGTTGCGGTTGGTGTAAAAACTGCGATCGGAAAGGCTCCTCTCAATAAGATAGGGCCTAGGATAGGCCTAGGCCTATAATGAGCATACAGATTTTCTCGAAATGATCTTTATGGAAGAGAAATAAACTTTCTGATTTGACAGCGTGTGTTTCTGGTTTCTGTCCATGGATGTTTAGAGAAATGGCTGTTTGAAAAGTTGCGCAAGCGGGATGACACCGAAAATGCTATAAATAGAAACTGATACAAATACTCAATCGGAGGTGGTCTGCAGCCAAAAAGGACCTAGGCTAGTTTCATCTGGTTCCATTGTTTCGAGTTGCAGTCCCTAAACCAATTTTCTGCTGACACACGGTGTAAAAAAAAAAAAAAAAACCCCAACCTATAGTTTACGTCGAGGCCACATTATTTACCCATGCGCTGGTATTTAATCGCCACTTATAAAGTGGCTACGGTTTAAAAATAAACAAACAAAAACAAAAATACCTACATAAGCAATAACAACACACTGACGAATTATTTATT